>APFE030243072.1:28687-55486 GCA_000404065.3 Pinus taeda
CATGGTAGAGCAGAAATCCTTAAGAAGCCTGAGTTGCTTATCAAGATCATATGGGCACCTTGCCAAAAGAACAATATCATCAGCATAGAGAAGAAGGATGATGACTATCCCAGCTAAGATCATGCCATCACATCCTGCTTCCTCTAAATAGCCTTCGAGATTATTAATGTAAATGCCAAATAGGGTAGGGGAGAGGGGGCAACCTTGTTTAACTCGGATGTTACACTTAATATCTTTCGACCACCCCTCATTGCTCTTTATCTTGGCAATTACATTCTCATATAACCTTATAGCAGCAGCTCTCAACTCGAGAGGAACCTTTAGCTCTTCTAATCTATTCCAAAGGTTGTATCTAGGAACCGTATCGAAAGCCTTTCTAAAGTCCACAAAGCAACAAAATAAATTGGATTTATCATTACGAGATTCCTCCGCAATGATCCTAAGCGTAACGAGGTCGTCTATTGTTGAGTGATGCCTTCTGAAACTTGCTTGGCCTTTAGCACGCTTACCTTCACTTTCAAGCCATATGCTTAACTTATTTTCCAAAATACTACCATATAACTTGGATGAGAGAGGGTTGATCATAATTGTTCGATAATTAGAGGGGTTATTTGTGTCCCCACTTTTAAAAATAGGGATAATGAGGCTCTCAGTCCAAGGTTTAGGGAACCCTTGCATGACTACTTGATTGAAAAGCTTGTTAATGTGGGGGATGAGGACAGGACCTCCAATTTTTAAGATTTCTGCCTGGTAACCTTCAATGTCCTTAGCTTTCCCATTAGCGAGGCAATTAATCCCAAATTTAATGTCTTCTAAAGAGAAAACTTCTTTCGTTGTGAGCAGGGTTTCCAAATTGTCCATGACATTTGGAGATTCATAAAGCTTTTTAAGATAGGAATTCCAATCGTGAAGTGCAATTTTATTATTATCTTTAGTCTTCCTAGTCAAAATCTGCCTCCAAAATTTCTTAGGAGCTACCTTAGAGAGGTGTAAGAGATTCTCTTGTCTTTGATGAATGTACTACCTCTTTTTCCTTTTAGTTAGGGCTTTGTATATTTTTACCTTGTCCATTTTAAGAGATTCGTCAACAACTTCCTTAATTGCTCTTCTTGCACTTTTACAGTCTTTGTCATACCATGGACTCATTTTGCTATTTCTTGTATTATTTGAAACTTCAATTGAGAACTTGTTAATAAAATATGAGATGGTTGTAGTAAAATTATGATAGAGGTCTTCTATGTTGTCTATACTAGATAAAGGAAGAAAATTAGTTTTTAATTCATTTAGAAAGAGATCATTTTTATTTCTATCAAATATTAAGTTCTTTTAGTTGTAAGTATTATTTTCTGTGGGAACTCTATGCATGACAAAGTTGAGAGTTATAAGTAAAGGCCTATGATCAGAGTCAGGTTTGTGGTCGTTTAAGATGTCAAAATTTATCATTTCATTGTATAATGGGAGATCGGAACTAATGTAGTCTACCCCGCTACTACCAAGTCCATGGATGCAGGTCATCTTGCTGGAATTGGGCCACTTCTTTAGACTGTTGCAAATTATGAGATCCTGAGAACTGTAGAGCTTGAATAGCTCTGACCCAAACAAATTTTCCCTGAGGTCTTCAGAGCTCCTTTTGTACCTACTAGCTAGAGTAGGGTCTTCATCTAATCAAAGGGGATTAGGGTTGGAATGATTTATTAGAATAATAGCTTGGTTGTTTGAAGTTCGAGCATTAAATTCGCCTATTAATAGGATATTACCATCATTCCTTAGGCTAGAAATATCATTCTCTAAACCATTGTAAGGGTTAGTTTTATCTAGATTCTTCTTCTTATAGAAGTTAGAATTGATGGGGGGGAATAACATATTGCTATGTAGGACTTTTTATTATTAATGTCTCTGATCTCTATCCAACTATATTGGTTGTGAGGGTCGTTTTTATAAATCCTAGCATGGGGGGAGACGGTCTTCTTAATGTAACAAGCTATTCCCCCAATGCCTCTATGGGAGGATCGCTTGTTCCAGGTTTACCATAGCGTAAAGCCATCTATGTTAGGACCTTAGATTCTTCATGCTCCCAAGTTCCAACAAGCAAAATAATATCAACATCATTTGAAATCCAACTTAGCTTAGGGCCTTTGTTCAATGGGAAGCCCTGACATTTCCAAGAAAGGATATGGAGCATGTTTAATTGCTATTGATTACTATCTTTTTGGTTTTTATCTCGAATAAAGGCTTTTCTATTTCTGATTATTGCCCATTTTCCTTCCTTTCTAGCTTCTTTTACCTTTTGAGCCTCCTTTCTTAATTTTTCTTGATCTTCTGGAATGAGATCTTCATTCATGAATATTCCCATTCCTTTTAGACTTGAGGTTTTACTAAGTATGTCGTACTTATGTTCAGTGGAGCTCACCTTTATGCGGCTTAGTCTTCCTTTATTCTCGGTTAATTTCCCTAACCTTGTTGCTTCTGTGAGACACACTGTTTCAATTTGTAATCTATTATGTAATTTTATCTGGGCTAAGGCTAAAGTATCCTCATCTAATTCCTCTTTTAAACTGAATATTATCAGGTTTAAGGCCCTTTTGTTACGTTCGTGTTCTAATTCTATTAATTTTTTCATTTCATCTTTAATTGGTTTGATATCTAACTTATCTACCACATTATTTAGGGTGAGGCGGCTATTAACTTTTTCTTCTAGTTCTTTAATCATGTCTTTGATTTTAAGACTCTCTAAAGTATCAGCATCTTTTTCCTGGGATGGTTGGTTAGTATCTTGGTTTTGCTTTTCTATAACCTGCAATCTAGTCTCCATTGCCTCCATTTTATTCTCCAGAAGTTCTATTTTATTTTATATTTGTTTTTGGATCGTGTCTTCAAGAGATGCAAATTTACTTTCTAGCATGGCTTCTAACTCTTTTTGTAGCTTGGCTTCTCTTTCTTCTCTATGTTTCTCTAAAGACTCTATATACTCATAAAGGCCGTGTAGAGTAACTGTGCTAGGTCTGCCCTTGGGAATCTTTGGTAACTGTGGTGAAATATTCATACTTGAAATTATATGAGCAAATATGTATTAGAAAAAGAAAAAGATAAGGAATGTGTGCACCTGATATCAGCAAACCTGATTGCAGATCGCCCGTGCCCACCCCAGCCCGCAGACCGAAGAATATATCCGAACAATATATAGAGTACGTTTTTAACTCTTTCACTGAGCCTCAGAACTCTTTCACCAAAGAATGTATGCAAAGAATATATAAAGTACGTGTTTAACTTTTTCACTGAGCCTCAAAACTCATTCACCGACGTATATATAGAGTACATGTTTAACTCTTTCACCGAGCCTCAGAACTCTTTCACCAAGCCTCAGAACTATATATATAATATATATATTATATATATATATATATAATATATATTTATAATATATATATTTTAATATATAGATAGATATAGATATATAAATATATAATTTATGGCATAGACAATTTATAATGAAAAAGATCTGCATCAAGCCATAAATAAAATATTTTATGATGATATTAAATAATATAGTTTTATGTAAATTTATATTAAAAGAAGAAAACAATTTGTTTAATTATTCTTTATATATTTGTTTTTGTTGTAAGAAATACATGTAATTTATTCCATTTTTAGTATCAAGTTGATATATAACATTTAGGATATATTAATATTAAAAAATGTTTAATATTGAATTTATCTATAGAGAATTTGTTTTCCATTAATAGCTTAGATTTGTTATGTTTTTTTCTTAATATGGAGTTCATGTGTAACCTTTTAAATATTAATAGCACTTTTTATAAAAATGGAATATTGTATAACTGAATATTCTTATTACATGAGATATATATGAGAGAATTTTTATTATATAAATATTTTTTAGGAACGTTTATAGTTGAGAGGTGCACTACAAAACCATAGATTTAAAAATAATAAAATAATGTTGATATCAAAAGGAGAAAACAAAAATTGTTATCCATAAATAAAATATTCATTGTAGGCTTAACAAAAATGTAATATTTAAAATAAAAATATGTTATTAAGATAAAAATATGGTATCAATCAAATAAACTATTCCAATATCCATTTTAAATAAGAAACACTCTATATCATAATGTTATATTTAAAAATATTAAAACAATACTTTCACTAACAAATCAACAAAAAAATTGTAATAACAAAAAAGTCAATGTACATCATAAATAAAATACTTAGATTTCCAGGTTAATTTGCAACCACTTTATATAGAGATAAGGTAATTGAAAGTAGAGAGAATTTTTTTTTTCACTACCTTTTATGTAGTTGAAAAATGCCATATAAAAATAATATAATTCAAAACAAAGAAAACACAATTAAAAAAAAAAATACAAAGCATTCAGTTACAATAACTAATTCAGATGATGTGGATGATTCAAAAGATGAGGGACTCAAATTGAAATTAGACTAAATTTCTCCACTAAATTGGTTTTTGTGCATAGTTGTAGACTCAATGAGCTCATAATTAGATAATTTTACATCCAAAGGTTTGTGGGAAGTTTCATGATCTATCAGTTACTAAAATTGCAATAGAATTATGAAAAGACACTTCAATTGCAAAGGAAGTGCAAAGAACAACTAGCATAATAGGATTCCATAACCTATGTAGATGGAAATAAGGTTAACCCCTAAATATAAATAATTTATCAAGATCCATTTTGTATGAATTGACCACAAGATAATTTTTTTTGAAAAGATTGAAAAATATCGAATTTGAATCTATATACCAATAGACATTGAATGACATTGACATAGATATTTTGATGCAATCTTCTAATACTAAAACAGAAGTCTCAAAACAAATCATCCACATGCATCTAGAGACAAAGAGAAAAGAAAAAAATTCTTTGGCCTAAAGAGAAAGTAATGCAGAGAACATAAGGTGACAGTGACACATAAAGGCTAAGGTAGAAAGAGATGAAAATTATTGGGCCTAAAGAGAACTAAATTACCATAAGAATGTGCATATCTAATCTACAAAAGGATTAGCAAGGATGGAACCCAAATAAATGTTGGTAGAAATTAATGTAGAGAACATAAGGTGACACTGACACACAAAGGCTAAGGTAAAAAGTAATGCAAGGAACATAAGTATAATTTTTACTATGCAAAATTGATAAGAGCAGAGATAAGAAGAGATAGAAAAGAAAATGATAGTGACACAGGCAATGAATATTTCTAGTACCCTCATTAATTGGGGTTATATCTTTTTTTAAGTGTTGTAATACTCTTAGTGTTATATTGTTCATCGTCATTCAATATTAATCTTAGTGTCTTGTCTCTAAAGAAATTGTACAAATCTATTGGCATGGGAAAGAATAAGACAACCCTAACTTGAAGATCCAAAAAAAACAATGGTTTGATATAATACATAATACAAATACAATTAGAGCATTAATTCTATTGGAACATCAATGCATTGTTGGATTAGTAATACACATTTATTGCTTGGAAATACATTTTTTTAGTTACATTTACTGTCTAGCCAGGAATAAAAACAATTGTATTCAATGGTTTTTTATTATCAAGCCAACAATAAAAGTAAAATGATGAGTTTTTACTAGCCAACCAATAATGAAAATCAGGAGAGTTTTTATCTTCTAGCTAGGATGAAAATTGTGATCAAAGTTGTGACTACATACAATATAATTGTAATCACATGTTGGAACAGTGTTGGTTATTATTTGGAGCATCATATATAGCTTCCACTTATAATGTGTTGGCTAAAACCTGTTGAAGATATTCATATATATAATTGAATTACACACCAAATGAACTAGAGTTAACATTTTTATTCTTGTAGAACCAAGGCTAATATCAATTAGCAGCATTAAAATTGCAACGAGACACTTTGGAGCAACATTAAATGTTCCTGGAGAAACATTACATGTTACTGGAGCTGCATTGAGGACAATGATATTTGGATTACAATTTTTTGCATCTACTTGAATTGAGTTCCAACAACATTATACAGTTATATACTCAATACAATGCAATGTGTTAAATTGAGTTGAGTTGCATTACAATGCAATCGGCTCTTCCAACCAAATTCCAATGAAATAAAAGGTGAATACAACATTCTTCATATATATGGGTGTTATTTATTTTTTAAAACTTTTACTATGACATTGCATTTTTTTTTTGGTGGTGTAACCTTTCACTGGTACGTAAATTTCAAGCCATGGATTGCGTATGAAATGGAATCATGGAGATACTACTCATACTTTTATAACTTAGGGTTGATTGGACCAACCCATGACTTAAAGTCTAACACCTAACAACAATGATTAATACAAATGATTTAAACAACGTAATTTGATTAACCATTAATCAAAAGGGTTAGCGCAGATTTTTGTGTGTATTGATGGATGTATTGATTATTGGTACGTTGGTAGGTGAGAGGACAACTGTCCTGGTCTCGGGTTTCCTTTCCACTCTCAGGCTGAACCTTAACCCTCACTTCATTCACTTCGGAATTTTCATTTTGCATTGTTCAGTGGTAAGAGCTCCTTCCACTGTTTTGCTGTTGACTGTAACGAGTTGGAGCTCGATGCTCCATCCACACACGGCTGTGGGTTTCTATGTTGGTTGGTTGGATAACTCTGCTCAGTATTTGTCTTCGGCTATTAGGTTAGTTCGGCTTTGTTTCTACGTCGTTGGCTTCGTTGATCTTACGAGAGGGTTTCTCTATTTTCTCTGTGGTCTAGTGCTCTTCCAGTGGTCATTGCTTCTCCTTCCACTCCTTAACACGTTCTGCTAGGATCCTTCAGTGGTCTTTGTTTCTTGGCTACTTGTATGATTACGTTCTATGTTTGACTTGTCTGCAATTTATTTGTGAATGTAGGTCGTGGCCACGAAGGCTCCTTTCCTTAGTGTCATTCATCTCTGGCAAGGTAAACTGTTCTTTCCTTGCTAAAATTTATTTCCTCAGGTTTTCTTAAGAACTAACAACTATTGCTCCTCATGAGTAGGCTTCCCTTCAGTGGTTGCAACCCAAATGTGGGTTCATTCATCCACCACTAACTAATACCCCGGTAAGTTCACTTGGAGTTTATTTTGTCTGTTGTCCGTTCTTTCAATCTTTCTGTATATCAACACTAACATTTGGCTGTGGTCTCTATGCAGGTTGGGAATGCTCCTAGTTGGATTGCTACTTGGACCTTCTTCCAAAAGCAACCGGTAGGGTCGTCCCCTGTTACAATTTGTTTTATTTGAGGGTTTCCCAAGTCGGTTTTTTCTCTCAGTAGTCGGTGGATAGGCTAGAAACTGGGACTCTGTTGTCTTGTCTATTGGTTGATGTCAAATGGCCTTGAGGCCCAGTTGTATATTATCTCATTTTTTCTTCGATGGACTGTAATTGTTCAGGGTTATAACCCTAACCCTCGTTCACTGTCTCTCTCCTGGAGGAGGGTTTGTTCGACCCTATGGTTGGTCGACTTTAGAACTTTGTATTTGTATATTCTTTTTGCAAGTCTTGACACTAAAATTTTTTTAAATATGAAAGGAAAGGAAGCTTCAAGGTACAGGATTACCTTTCTTACGAATGCTTTTTAATCTAGTTTTATTTGTTTAGTTAACTGCTACGACTGTTACTTGTTCTTGTATTTCTATAATAGTTGATGTTGCTAGAACTTCCTGCTCAGTCTCACGTTAATATAGTGTCTCTACCTATCATTCAATTCCTGTAACTATGTCTCTGCTTGTCACTCGATTTCTGGAACTTCATCACTACTTATCTGGAAGGATTTCTGGTAAAATAAAATATACAGTTTGAAAATTTGTTACAGATGATAGTAATTAGATAAAAACAACAATTCTCGGACAGACGGATTTCAAAATGAATGTGTCTCTCTTTGTATTACTTTTCTTGTGCTGGTAGGTCGAAGCTTTTCCACAATGTGGTACATTTACGTTTGTATTCTTACGATACAGTTACTCAAACTATTTACAGTTGTTTCTTCAGTTACACGATTGATAACCATGTTTTTGTTTGAGTTTGCTCGTTCTGAGGAATACACAGATGATATATATTTTTTGTTTCTGTTTTCTTTAAGAAAACGACTATAAAAATAAATAAAAGAAAACCCAAATATGTGGCTGTAACCACCTTCACCTAACTGTGTTATCCCTAAATATCTATTAACTAATAATGAAATAAAACAAGTTCCTAACACTGTTTTAGTCAACAAACATAAATGAAATCAAATGATGATGAACCTCTCCTCCTTGGCTGAGACCAAACACCTGCTCATGGTGCCCTTAGCTGGATGCTCCTGCATCAGGCTCCCGGTGTAAGAAGGATTCATGACTCCCATCCATGAGCTTCTCAACTAAATAGTCCACCTGTTGTATCTATTTGGCATTAAGCCATGAACTATCCTCAATGGGACGGTTCTTCCACTTGACCAAATATTTTAGGTATTCCTTCTGCTGAGTTCATCTAGCCACCTAAGTGTCAAGGATTATCGTGATCTCAAGGGGCTAAGCTGAAGGCGTTTGTCTCATCCAAGTCTCACTCCCTTCCTATGCATCCCATATAGGATGTGTTGTATTGTCTTCCTCCGGATTAGCAGTATATGAAAACAAGTCTGCCACATTAAAGATGGGCGAGATGCCTATTCCTGGTGGTAGCTGTAATTCATAAGCATTGGCTGAAAATTTTCAGAGAATTTTGCAAGGGCAAATATTCTTGTATTTGAGTTTGTTGTATGCACCTCTAGGAAAACATTCCTTACGCAAATGCACAAGGACTTCATCCCCCACATTAAATTACACCTCTCACTATTTTAGATCTGCTCGTTGCTTATACTTTTGACTGCTGTCCAGCAACTTCATCTTTACCTACTCATGTAGATCATTCATTGCTTTGTTGAAATCTTCCCCATTAGCACTCTGTCTTTCCTGGTGTCCTAGATCTCGCAACTCATGCAATCTGCAAGGATGCATGCCATATAATATCTGGAAAGGACTGTAACCCGTGCTGCGATTAGGTGAGTCATTGTAAGAGAACTCCACCGAGGAAAGTACATGATCCCACATTCGTTAATTTTCCCCGATCAAACTTCGTAGCAGGTTCCTCAAGCTCTTGTTTACCACCTCTGTTTTCCCGTCGGTCTGTGGGTGATAAGCAAAGTTGAAACTTAACTGTTTGTCCATCTTTTTCCACGAGGTGTGCCAGAAGTGCCCTATAAACTTCACGTCCCTATTGGAAAGAATGGACTCTGGTAGGGCATGTAGCCTGACGATCTATGTGGAAAATAAGTGCGCCACGTGAGTGGCATTGTTGGTTTTTTACAAGGGATGAAATGCGCCATCTTTGAGAACCGATGTACTACTACAATCACTGAATCATGACCTCACTATGTCCTTGGTAGACCCAAGATGAAGTCCAAACTGACTAAGTCCCACGGTCTACTCGGAATGGGCAATGGTGTGTAGAGTCCCATATCCTGACTGTGTCCTTTCGCCAACTGACACACTTTACATCTAGTCAAAAATCTCTACACATCCCTCCGCATTCTTGGTCAATAATAAAAATGGTTGAGCTGATCTAATGTTTTGTATATGCTGAAATGCCTGGCTAGACCTCCATTGTGCTTCTCTCGAATGATATTCTCTCTCATCGAAAAATCGGGAATGCATGACTATCCCCCTTTAAATAATAGCTTCTCCTGCAAATTATAGTCCAACCATGGACTATTGTTTCTCAACAAAGGATTCTGATAGGCTTGATAAGCCTCTTTGAAATCCACGTTGGTCTGATACAAGTCCTTCAAATGCTCAAAGCCCAACACTTGTATTGTACTCTACTGCAAGAACAAGAGCAAGGCTCTTCTGCTTAATGCATTTGCCACCTTGTTGGCTTGCCTACTAATGTGTTTCAAAACAAGGGTGAAACTCTGTAAATATTCAACCCATTTAGCATGCTTGTGATTCATCTTATGCTATCGCATCATGTATTACAGTGCAAAATTATCAGAAAATAAAACAAACTCATTTCCCAGCAGATAATGTCTCCAATACTTCAGTTCTTGGAGGACAACATAGAATTCTTTGTCATAGGATGAATACTTCTGCCTATTGTCATTCAACTTCTCGCTCAAAAATGCAAAAGGTTTGTCTTCTTGTCTAAGTATAGCTCAAATGGCCATACCGCTTGAATCACAGCCAACCAGAATTTTTTTTTTTAAATTTGGCAATCTCAGGATTGGTCTTTCTGTGATCTTCTTCTTTAATAGCTGAAAGCTTTTGTCTGCTGCCTCGGTCCAATGAAAAGGTTGACTTGCATTTTCTATAGTGTCTAACATAGGTGCACAAATCTCACTAAAATTCCTTATAAATTTATGGTAAAACTTGCCAACCCATGAAAACTACGTACCTCAGACAGATTTTTTTGTGGATGGCCAGTTAACGATTGCTGCAATCTTCTCTGGGTCCGTCTTCAACTAGTTCTTTGTAATCATAAAACCCATATAAGCCAATTCTCTTTGAATAAAAGTAAATTTATTTATATTTATCAGTAGCTTACTTTGCTGTAATTTTTCTGGCACACCTCGAACATGTCGAAAGTGTTCCTCCTTAGTCTTGTTGAAAATTAATATATCATCAAGATACACTATTACAAACTTTTCAATGAACTCTTTTAACATTTCATTCATGAGTCGCATAAAGGTACTAGGGGCATTACTTAATCCAAATGGCATTACTAGCCACTCATACAGCCCTTCATTGGTCTTGAAGGCTATTTTCCACTCATCCCCTTCCCTGATTCGAATTTGATGATAACAACTCTTCAGATCAATCTTTGAGAAGTATGTTGCCCTGCTTAGGTATTCCATCATATCGTCCATCCATGGCAGTGGTACATGTACCTGATGGTAATCTTATTGATGGCCCTCAAGTCTATGCACATTCGCCATTCTCCTCCTTTCTTTGGAGCGAGAATTGTTGGAACTGCGCATGGGCTCAAACTCTCCCTTATCAGCCCTTTATCCAAAAACTCCTACACTTGTTTTCTGATTTCCTCATTATCTTTCGGGCTCATCTGATATGTTTCCTTGTTCAGTAAACTTGCTCCAGGTATAAAGCCAATATGATGACTTATACTTCTCTTAGGAGGCAATTTATCTGGTAAATCATCCACTACAATATCGTTGAATTCCTGTAGAATCTTCTAAATTTCTGCAGGCAAATCAGACACTTCCATGTGTAACAACAATGTTTTTTCTCTTCTCACAACAACATAGTTCACTTCATTATCTTCATTCTGCTTCAAAAACAGTTTTCCAGCCTAGTATCACTTTCGTCCCGCTTCCTTCTGTTGTCTCCTCCTCCTTGATGGGCACAAGTGTGTGCTTGATCCCATCTTTGACAAACTTGTAATAGTTTGTCTTCCCATCTTGCACTACCTTCCAGTCATATTGCCATGGCCTTCCTAGCAGTATATGACATACGTCCATTGGCATGATATCATAATAACCTTGTATTTGTATCTATCGATATGGAACTCAACTTCACACTGTTCGTCAACCAACAACTAATGACCTTTCTACAACCATGATACCTTATAAGGAGTGGGGTGCTTCAGCTGCTTCAAACCCAACTTCTCTACCATCTTTGTGGCAACTAGATTATCCATGCTCCCACTATCGATAATCAACATGTAGCATTTTCCGTGCAACTTACAAACCTTCTAGAGTAATGCTTTCCTTTGAGTTTGTTCAGTTGTCCCCTTGGCTGTTTTTAACAACACTTTATTTAGAACTAAGGTTTCCCCTATTTCTGGCACATTTTCTACTTCCTAGGGTGGTATCTCTGCTTTCTCTGCCTGTGCGACAAACGCTCCTCTTTGACCAGCTTGTTCTGCTTTAGGACACTCGAAAGCCTTGTACCCCCACTTGTGGCACCTATAGCACTGATAGTTAGCTCCTCTACCTCAGCCATTTCCTCTTCCTCGCTGATATGGCCTTCCACCTCTAGTGTTGTCTCCTTTTTCTACTATCCTAGAAGTCTTGGAACTGCTGCCTTCTTCACTATTACTGGCAGTTCATCCTCCGCCATAGGACTCTCCTCTTCCTTTGCCAGTTCCCCATCCTCTCAAAGCATTTTGATTTATAGTGATCTTCTCCTCTACCTTCATGGCACTCTGGTAGGCTTCCTCTATATTTTTTGGGGAAAAAATGTTGATTTCATCCAATATTTCCAATCTCAAACCATTTACATACCTTGTTGTTTTTTCTGCGGTGTCCTTCGTGTAACCAACTCTTAAATTTACCTAGTAGAATTATTTAGTATATTCTCTCACTGACATCCCTTTTTGCCTCAAATTCTACACTTGCCAATGCAGTGAAATCTGTTAATCTTTGGGCAAAAATATGCCATTCAACTTGGCCACCATCCTTGGCCATTTCTTTATTGGCAACTTGTTCATCCTTCTTCTTTCTGCTTGGACATTGTCCCACCACAAGGCTACGTGTCTCTTCAGCTTTGCTGCAGCGAACTTAACTCTCTGATCTTCATTGACCTCTTCACACTCGAAATATTTATCCAATTCGCTGATCCAGTCCAACAGAACTTCTTTGGAGAAGTTGCCATCGTAATTCAGAATTTTTGGTTTAGGCTTGCTACTAGCCAATAGGACCGACCTCAACAATCTCATTTTCGGCCCTTCTTCATCTGATCCATCTGTTGTAACTATGGCTTCTTCTTCGCTATCATCTCCTACCTCTGGATGCCTTCTCCTTTTTGTTTAAACTACCTCCAAACATGCATTAGGGATCCTGATTTCATCCCGCAATCCTTCCTCTGCTGCTATCCAAACACCTATTCCATGACCTCGTCTTCCAACCTCCATTTCTCAGGAAAACTCTAAATCCTGCTCTGATACCACAATATGATGGGACCAGCCCATAACCTAAGGTCTAGCACCTAACAACAATGATTAATACAAATGATTTAATCAACGTAATTTGATTAACCATTAATCAAAGCGGTTAGCATAGATTTTTGTGTGTATTGATGGTTGTATTGATTATTGGTACGTTGGTAGGTGAGACGAAAGTTTTCTTGGTCTCGGGTTTCCTTCCCACTCTTGAACTAAACCCTAACCCTCACTTCATTCACTCCGACATTTTTATTTTGCATTGTTCAGTGATGAGATCTCCTTCTGCCATTTTTCTATTGACTGTAATGAGCTGGAGTTTGATGCTCCATTCACACTCGGCTGTGGGTTTGTCTGTTGGTTGGTTGGATAACTCTACTTAGTATTTGTCTTTAGCTATCTGGTTAGTTCGACTATGTTTCTATGTCGTTGGGTTCATTGATTTACGAGAGGGTTTCTCTATTTTCTTTGTGGTCTAGTGCTCTTCCGGTGGTCACTGCCTCTCCTTCCACTCCTTAACGCATTATGTTGGGACTCTTCAGTGGTCTTTGTTTGTTGGCTGCCTATATGATTACATTCTCTGTTTGACTTGTCTGCAATTTATTTGTGAACGCAGGTCGTGGCCACGAAGGACCCTTTCCTCAGTGTCATTTGGCTTTGGTAAGGTAAACTGCTCTTTCCTTTCTAAAATTTATTTCCTCATGTTTTCTTAAGAACTAACAACTGTTGCTCCTCATGAGCAAGCTTCCCTTCAGTGGCTCCAACCAAAATGTGGGTTCATTCATCCACCACTAACTAATACGCTAGTAAGTTCACTTGGGGTTTCTTCTGTTCGTCGTTCATTCCTTCAATCTTTCTGTATATCAACACTGATATTTTTTTGTGGTCTCTATGCAGGTTGGGAATGCTCCTAGATGGACTACAACTTGGACATTCTTCCAAACATAACAGGTAGGGTCGTTACCTGTTACAATTTGTTTGATTTGAGTGTTTCCCAAGTCGGTTTATTCTCTGAGTAGTCGATCGATAGGCTAGGAACTATGACTCTGTTGTCTCGTCTATTTGTTGATGTCAAATGGCGTTCGGGCTGAGTTGGATATTATCTCATTTGTTTTTCGATGGACTGTAACTGCTCAAGGTTATAACCCTAACCCTCATTCAATGTCTCTCTCTCGGAGGAGGGTTTGTTCGACCCTATGGTTTGTGGACTTTAGAATTTTGTATTTGTATATTCTTTATTCCAGTATTGACTTTGAAATGTTTTTAAATACAAAAGAAAAGGATGTTTCAAGGTACGGGATTACCTTTCTTATGAATGCATTTAATTGCGGTTGTATTTATTTAGTTAACTGCTACAACTGTTACTTGTTCTTGTATTTCTATAATTACTGATGTAGCTAAAACTTCCTACTCAGTCTCGCATTAATATAGTGTCTTTGCCTATCATTTGATTCCTGTAACTACGTCTTTGCTTGTCACTTGATTTCTGGAACTTCGTCACTGCTTGTTTGGAAGGATTTCTAGTAAAATAAAATATATAGTTCGTCTATTTGTTACAGATGATAGTAATTAGATTAAAACCACAAGTCTTGGACAGATGGATTTCAAAATGAAAGTGTCTCTCTTTGTATTACTTTTCTGTGTTGGTAGGTTGAACCTTTTCCACAATGTGGTACATTTGATTTTGTATTGTTATGATACAGTTACTCAAACTTTTTACAGTTGTTTCTTCAGTTACACGGTTGATAACCATTTTGTTGTTTGAGTTTGCTCGTTCTGTGGAATACATAGATGATATATATTTTCTGTTTTTTTTTAAGAAAACAGCTATAAAAATAAATAAAAGAAAAACCAATTGTGTGGTTGTAACCATATTCACCTAACTATGTTGTCCCTAAATATCTATTAAATAATAATGAAATAAAATAAGTTCCTAACACTATTTTAGTCAACAAACATAAATAAAATCAAATGATCATGAACCTCTCCTCCTCAGCTAAGACCAAACACCCAGTCATGGTGCCCTTAAATGGATGCTCTTGCATCAAGGGTTTTGTGCCCTAACATGATGTACACACAATTTTAATGGAGTAACATTATTTTTTAATATATGTTTTGGAGCACCATATTGTATATATTAATAATGGATAAAAGTGTATGGGTTTATAAACAACATTAGAGAGCAGCATAGGGTTGTATAAACAACTTTGGAGAGCGTTCATTGATATGGCAATATAATTGAGCATTCTATACAATGCAATGTTAATATTAGCATTAATATATATATTTTTGAGCAGTGTTAACTCATTTTCACAGCAATATTGATCATTGTTTCGAACAACAATGATATATAATGGAACGACATGAAGTGAACCAAAAATAAAAATAATGGAAAAATTAAAAATATATTTATAATTTTCTATAAATAAAACCTCATGTCATTTGGGAAATATTGATGAGTGGAAGATGATGGCCAGACGATAGAGAGGAAATAAGATTTTAGCTTATACCTTGCATAAAAAGTTGTGAAAGTTGGCAAGACTTTGAGATGCTAATGCTAAAGGGTTTTTGAGTTGGACATAGAGCTAGTGGAATTTTGGATATAGACCCAATAGAATTTTTGGAAAAAGAAACATGAGTACAGAGTTTTAGACTAGAGTGGTATGGTCTTGAGCACGATGAACAAGCTAAATCAAAATTGTATTTCTAAATTGTCTTAAAGAAAAAAATCTTAGGGGAGAAATCTTGGGAGAAAATTGGATCTCATTTCCATCTCATGGTATTGTCCTTCCCCATTAATCTTCCTGGTACTGTCCTTCCCCATTAATCTTCTTGGGAGACTAGAGTAGACAAGAGAGATAAGTACTTGTGTGATGTTTAACTCCTTTTATGGTTTCTTTATAGAAAAATGTACATTATAATGAAAAATGATTGTTATTATGTTAAAGTAAATCTTTGTGTCATAGAAGAAATGGAATTTAATTCCTTACAAAAGTGATTTGTGTAGAAGCAAGGAATGGAAATTGTTGAGATAGTAAAGTTGGTACAAAACAAAGAAGAAAATTCATTGAAGTTATAGCAATCACATAATGGAGTTTTTTTAATAGGAGAAGGAAAGAGTTAAACAATGTTTATTATGATTGTAAATATCTTGGAGATTTTCTTTAAAAGTAAAAAAATGTCTTTCCTATTAGAAAGAGTTAAAACATGTTTATTATGATTGGAAATGTCTTGGATATTTTCTTTAAAAGTAAAAAACATTTTTCCTGTTATGGGGGCCAAAGGAAAGATAAAAAACCTCAGAAATAGTTGATCCAAGTTTAATGTTAAAAGATTAAAGTATGCACAAAAGTATTGAAGAGTATAGTTTGTGTGTGCACTAGCTAAGTAATACTAGTTAAGCCTCAAACTATCAACTGATGCTGAACTATCCAAAAATAGTCAAACTATCGATTGATGCTCAAATATCCAAAAATAGTCGAGAAACGAGGCAATGATGCCTAACTAAACACCCCAGGATGGAGGGCAAGCGCCCACAACCCTGGACTTTGTTAATTAGACTACACACACACACACACACACACACACATATATATATAATTGCTTAGTAATAGAGTGATTTCACAAAATCATTACAGTAGAGAATTAAAATCTTGCAACACAAATGAAAATAGTGTTATACTGATTAATATTTGGATAGAAAAATACAGGACTAATGTTCTGTCCACCTGATGTCGAATAGAAGCAAAATCTAATGCAATCAAGGTAACGCTATGAGCATATAGCAATGGTACAAAATAGAAGAGCATATAGTGAAAGTATTGCTCGCGAAAATAGGAAAGTGGCACGGTGCCTTCCCACTCTTAGGCATCATAACTATACTAAAGTGGAAAGCTTATCCTTCGTCTTCATAACTGTACTAGAGTGGAAATCTTACCCTCAACATTGGATAAGAAAACAGCGGAACCTGCCTCCCACACACTTCCATCATGTCGAGCTGGGACGGATCAACTTCAACTCTCTAGTTAAAAATGTGCACTATCTGAGCCAATGTGAGTCGTGGGAATAGCCATGGGTGGCCCTGGGCATCCTCTCCTTCCTGCACTAAATGGAATCATACTGAAGTCTGATTGATTTGTTGAATTGATATGTTCATCCTTCATGAATCTTTCCAACTTGTATTCAGAATTATCTGCCCCCCACACATTGGGATCCCTTCCTCTAGCGCACAAATTCGCAATCAACGTTGTTTTCTTAAGGATATAGTATCCTCCGTGTCACACCCCCAGGCCAACGGTATTCTTTCAACCGCTCTTGGTGAGGTGCGGCACCACCGAACACTTTCTTTTCACCAATACTTGTGCTCATGGACTACCCCTATCCACTTATTCCTACTTAGCTTGTGATTCTCAACGAAGTATTATTATGTTACCCTCTATACCAATGAACACCCATACACATTCATTATCAATAGCAATTATAAACGAGAACACAATTGCACAGTATAAAGGGAGGTGCAACTCCCTGAACAATGAGTCTACCCAACAATATATTATTCAACAGTTTACAATGTACAAGTATACTTGGCATGTCTTAGTTCCATACTTAGTCAATTTTACAATCAAGGCAAAACTCGGTTTCCTTCTTTCGTTTCACCTTTGTGCACTCTTGTATGATGGGCAGGCGCTCACGCGAGCCACTAAGACACCCATGCCAAGACCTGGCACAACCAGGTGCTACATGTTCACCGTGCACGCTCTAACCGACCACCGGGCACACCTTGCCCAACACCTTCACCCAACTCCAAGTGCGTCCGCATACTATGCGGCTAAACCAAGATCGGCGCATGAGAAGTGCGCCTTCGCTTCTCTTGTTTCTACACACTAGACTGCGCACTCCTTCTTGTGCGAATGTGTGTTGATCAAATTCTGTGTTGTTCGAGTGCTCCAACACACACTCATATATAGCCATCGCAATGTGGGGGTGGGGCTTGCCCAGCCGACCATCCAACATTTGTGCACACACCCTTCACCCAACGCCAAGCGCCCAACACTTAAGTCGGCCCACCCTCCATCGTGAGTCGGCCTCCAAGTGAACGCTCCATGCTCCAACCGGTGTATAAATGTCCTCGCACCTTAATTTGTATCGCATATTGTCGCAAGTATCGTCGCACCTCCGTGTCGCCTTCACCGCACAACCGTCGTGCGCCTCAACTCGTCGCCTACCCGCGTGCGTGCCCGATTCGCCCGGCATTCAAACACGTCGCACTTCCTCAGGACGTTACATCCTCCTCCACCTGAAATCATTGTCGTCCTAGACAACATACCATCCTGGTATCCATCCACCAAGATCATCAATATCCATGATGTCAACTCCTCCATATACTACAACCAACCCTGCAGCATATGTAGAACTCCATCTCCACTATGTCTCGCCTTGGCAACAATCTGTCACCAAGATAACCATACCAAGGTACACACCCCATCGGTATATCATACATTAAATATCCTCTCAATCCATGATCATCGACCCCTCTGTCACAATCTCCACATGCTGCTCTCCATCACGGAAGGCTGGTCCCTCCATCTCAACCTACATTCTCACTGCAACATCTCATGTCAACCCCATCATGTGTCATCATGTGAATCGTTGCCATGATACTCCAACAAGTGCTAACACATCTCTACCATGTGCTAACATCTCATCCCAATAGCCAGATCAATATGTACAGTGGATCCATTCATGACTCGAACTAGTTGGGTAGCTAATCCAACCATATGCCCAAACCACAAGAATGCACATTCTCATATCACCATCAATTGTTTCTTAAAACATCCTGAACTCATCAAGAATCTATCTCCATATAAGTGTAAACCATGCTCAGGTCCATGAAGTAGCCCTCATCTCATCAGCAACATGTCATGATTCTTGATGCCAAGCCATCCCTGCACCATCTGTCGTACCTAATCAACCTGCTTTAAGGAATCACAGCCATGAGAAGCTAGCAATGAGCCCCATCTTCTTGTCCATCGAAGAAGATGTGGAGGGAGTAGAGCCTAAAGGCTCACCCTCACTAACCATCTCAATCCATCTATCAGGATCCTCAATCTCCATCCTTTGTAGATAAGTGACCCGATCGTCCTCTTGGACATCCGGCCTCACATATGCCTCATCATCATCATCATCATCCTCGACCTCTTCTAGCCTTCTTGACAAATCCAAGATACTATTTGAAAGTGTCCTGATGACCAATGACTATTCGATAAGTTTTGTCTACATGTCATCCATTCGCTTCTCATCCTCCATTTTCATCACTGCCAACTTACAATCAGGCCTTGTTACTCCAATGGAAGGCACACCAATGGGTACATATTCCCTTCCATCATAAATGTATAGCTTCTTCAAATGTGGAACAATCATAGCATCAAATTGTTTCATAAATTCCATCCCTAGCACAGCTTCATAGTCATCTATCTACACTATAGTGAAGTTAACCTTCCCTGTCCACTCACCAAGTTTTGTGTCCATCTTTTCAGCTACACCAAGAACTTCACCCGGAGGAGAATTCACTGTCTCCATTTGTGCCTTGATCGGTACAAATTTCAGCCCAATCTTTCTCACAGTATCTTCTCCCATGAAGTTGCGAGAAGCCCCACTATCCAACATAGTGAGTATATCAACATCCCCAACTTTCATCCGAACATACTCCAACTTATTCCTCTCAGGATCCCTCTGAGAGATCACCTCTATAGTAGTAGCCGCACCAAGTATCTGCATCATCCCCACAGAAGCTCCTTCATCCTTCGCATTAGATTGTGCAATCGCAGCCACTTTCAGTTTAGAAGGGCATTTCTTCACCGTATGTGGTCCAACACATATCCAACACTTCAAGACTTTCTTCATCTTTGAACTGTCATCTGATTTAGAAGCA
The DNA here is from genome assembly GCA_000404065.3 of Pinus taeda. NCBI lineage: Eukaryota > Viridiplantae > Streptophyta > Pinopsida > Pinales > Pinaceae > Pinus > Pinus taeda. Next base: position 48,550 of record APFE030243072.1, read on the forward strand.
TTATCTTTCTTCTTATCTTTCGGCTTGTCTGACTTCTTCTTCCTATCATCAGAAGTCTCATCATAATGCTCCACCAACCTGTCCATAGCAGCAAAGGCTTCTTCAAGTGTTCTAATCCTCTGTCTCTTCACTTCATTGCGTGCCCAAGGCTTCAACTCAATAATGAAATTGAACACCTTATCCCTCTCCGCCATGTCAGGAAGTTCTAGGACCGCACTTGCAAACTCTCGCTGATATGTCTGAAGGTTTCCTGTCTGCTTTATGAATTTTATCTTCATCCTTGCTTCCCATGTTTCATCCTGAGGACTGAAATGGGCCTGCCAAGCTCCTTTCATTTCATCCCACGAAGTGATGTCACTAGCACTGCCACTGTCAATCTGGTCCATCCTTCTTCGCCACCACATCCTAGCCTTTGTCAAGAACTGAGCAACTACCTTGACCTTCGTCTCATCATCAAATAAACCCAACCGTTCCAAGTATTGATCCATGTCCCATAGAAAGTTGCCAAGAGTCTTTGCACTCCTTGTACCATCGAAAGATTCTGGTTCCTTGACCTTCACATGAGGCACACCTCCACTAGAGCCATGCCTCATGGCCTTCTTCAACACCGCGATCTCATCTCTAGCTTCATCAAGAGATTTCTTCAAGTCCATGATCTCTGTAAGACCCTGGTCCCTTGCTTCTTCAACCTCCTTGGACCTTACTTGAAGTTGTGTACACATAATATCAGTGTACTCATGTTGTGTCTGGAGTTCATCGAGTTCTTCCTTCATCTTCGAATTGGCCTCTTGTCCCTTAGAGAACAAGTCCATCATCGTTTCCCAAGAGGCCTCCATAACTTGCATCCTCACCAACACTTTCTCCATAAGCGTTATAGTGGCATCCTACACACCGTGACTAGACCTAGCTTGACATTGAGCCATTGCTAATAGCCTCTTCTTTGTTTTCAATCTAGTCTCGACCATACAACAGCATCACCTGCAACCCAAGTCCTTGATTCAACACTTATTAGGAAGTGTTTCACCAACCTCTTTCCCTTGCAAGTACCTATCACTTCTTCATCAAGCTTCACCAGCTCTGATACCAACTGTCACGCCCCCAGGCTAGCACTAGTTTTTTAACCGCTCTTGGCGAGGTGCGGCACCATCGAACACTTTCTTTTCACCAATACTTGTGCTCATGGACTACGCCTATCCACTTATTCCTACTTAGCCTCTGATTCTTGACCAAGTATTATTATGTTATCCGCTCTGATACCAACAATCACGCCCCCAGGCCAGCAGTAGCCTTTCAACCGCTCTTGGCAAGGTGCGGCACCACCGAACACTTTCTTTTCACCAATACTTGTGCTCATGGATTACGCCTATCCACTTATTCCTACTTAGCTTGTGATTCTCAACCAAGTATTATTATGTTATCCACTCTGATACCAACTGTCACTCCCCCAAGCCAGCGGTGGTCTTTCAGCCGCTCTTGGCAAGGTGCGACACCACTGAACACTTTCTTTTCACCAATACTTGTGCTCATGGACTACACCTATCCACTTATTCCTACTTAGCTTGTGATTCTAAAACAAGTATTATTATGTTATCCTTTATATCAATGAACACCCATACACATTCATTATCAATAGCAATTATAAACGAGAACACAATTGCACAGTATAAAGGGAGGGGAAAATCCCTGAACAATGAGTCTGCCCAACAATATATTATTCAACAGTTTACAATGTACAAGTATACTTGGCAAGTCCAAGTTCCATACTTAGTCAATTTTACAATCAAGGCAAAACTCAATTGCCTTCCAAGACACCCATGCCAAAACTTGGCACAACCGAGCACTACATATTCACCGTGCATACTCTAACCGACCACCAGGCACACCTTGACTAACACCTTCACCCAAATCCAAGTGCGTCCTCACACCATGTGTCTAAACCAAGATCGACGCATGAGAAGTGCGCCTTCACTTCTCTTGTTTCTGCACACTAGACTGCGCACTCCTTCTTGTGCAAATGTGTGTTGATCGAATTCTGTGTTGTTCAAATGCTCCAAAATGCACTCATATATTGCCATCGTAATTTGGGGGTGGGGCTTGCCCAGCCGACCACCCAACGTTCATGTGCACACCCTTCACCCAACGCCAAGCACCCAAGACTTGAGTCGGCCCGCCCTCCATCGTGAGTTGGCCTCCAAGTGAACGCTCCATGCTCCAACTCGTGTACAAATGTCAGCGCACTTCATTTGTATCGCATGTCGTCGCAATTATTGTCACACCTTCGTGTCACCTCCGTCCCACAACTGTCGTGCGCCTCAACTCTCGCCTACCCGGGCATACCCAGTTCACCTGGCATTCAAACACGTCGCACTTCCTCAGGACGTTACACTCCGACTGTCACAACCTCTACAGATTCATGAGGAATTGCTATCACTGCAGGTGGGTATAATCTTAGTGTCTCTTTCACCACGCAATGGAGGTATTTCATACTTGCTACATCAGATTCATTCACAGTTCGATCTTTGCTAATGACACATTCGATTTCTTCTTGCAAACTCTTCATCACATGGGGATGTCTAAGCATCTTACTCATTGTCCATTCTAACGTGGTCGATGTCGTCTCCAAACCACCTGCGAGCATGTCCTGCACAAATAAGAATTTAACCAATGCAAAATATTGAAAAAATCTTTAACATAGGGCTCTTTCTGTTTCTAGTGATTCGAGGTCGAGGCCATGCGATGAGGAACGTGGTTTTCTATTATTTTTTCTACAAATTCATTGAATTCTTTATACATCTTCTTCATACGCCCTCTGATGCTTTGCAGATCAAGCCAATCCAAACAAGGAATAAAGTCTCTGATGTTAAAAGCTCCCACAGTAGATATCAACTCTACCATTAAATCCTTAAAACTTCTGAAACTCCCACCCAAATCATCGTCAGTAAATTTCCTCCCTGCCAGCATTCGCCAAATTATGTTGAAGTTGAGAGTAGAGATGGCCTTGTTCAGGTTCATGCTTATTATTCCGTTCTCACTCCTCCCAGATCAGTGAGCTTAATTTTATTGTATATTTTCAGAATATTCTGAGATCCAATTGATATAGGCGCAGTCAAAAAAATTTACCATGCCCATATCCATCGGATCCCCAAATATTTCGCAAATCTGCAATCAACTTAAGAATGGCTCTCCTAGATTGAACGGATCACTGCAGACCCCTCTTCCTCTCGCACGGGCTTGACGTACTCAATTCTTTTGGAAGTCAGGAGTTCTAATACGCATATTTTTCTCATTTTCCTCCAGTAATCTCCATACTGAGCGAAGATAATTGAAAAATATGTATTTCCCAGTGGATGTTAGAGGCTGAATGGAAACGCCAAATCACGGGCTTTAAGAAAGAGTTTGGCCATCTCGGAAGAAGAAACAATGACAATAGGTACAAAACCTAAGCGCAGAAAGAAAATGGGGCAATATTTATCAACAAGGCCTTTAAGATTATGGTGAGTAGGCTATACCAATTGGTGGAGATTTCCAATTATTATTGGCCATGGAAAGGGTCCTGGAGGCAATTTTCCCCTAGTTCTGTTCTTCTACAACAACCACATGAAGAGCAAATAGAAAAATAAAACAACAATAGTAGATGTGACAGCACGCTTGTGGCCTGCCATCAATGTTACAGGCAGATGGAGAGAGAATAGCAGTAAAAGTATGAAATTCCATATGGAACACTCTTTGTAAGAGACACGTTGCTTGGAAGGATGAACGGTATGCTATTTAAAGGCACCCCGAGATTTATGAAAGCTCGCGACAAATTCAAATTTAATATAAACTCACACTGATTTTAAAATATTCCAAAGCCATATGTTGACCCACTGTTCTAGAATAGCAATAATAAAATGGTAATAATCTGCGTTAACAGAAAATACATATCATATAATAGAGTGCATCTATCATAGTGGATAAGTAATCCCCATTGTTTCTTTGTAGCACAAACCTACGGAGATGGGATTGTAGTAAGTGACAGTGGTACTATTGAGACACCCTCAATGTTTGGCCATATTTTGTCTTTGCTTGAGGCCTAGCCTATTCACCTTTTCTCTTCTGTGATTTCTAAGATTACATTAGGTCGATTGGATTCCTTTCCGAATGATCCTATGGATAAGTGTGAGCTATTTGTGCTCAAAGTTTGCTGCTAATTAGCTTTTGGGAGAAGTTGAGGTGTTGGGCTCCTCATTATGTCACCTTCACTTTCATTTAGCTCACTAAGATGTGGCATCAATTGATGCAGCTTTTATAGCAATTATCAATTTAAATGGTGCCACTTAAGGCAACTTATAATTTACTAATTTAGTTTAAGGCTTTTATATTTTCTTCTATGTATTACTTTATAATTATCATATCAAGTTTCTCTAGGTTGTCCTCCTTTAACAATCCTGCAACCTTGATATCTACTCATGGTTAACATCTCAGTGATGGTGATTATTAATAGGAACATGTATCTTGGTTTCAAGACAAACTCATTTACCCTCTAAATTATGCAAAAATCAAGGGAATTTCACCCTACTCACATCTATTATTAAATCATGGCTTCATTATGCAGATTCCTCTTAACGGTCAGTGGTGGCATTAGAAGATGTCAAGGTGGTTTCTCTATCAAGCTTTTTGGGGGAGTTTCTATTTTTTCTTGGTTTTTTCTATTTCATTGGCCTTGTCCTTTGTTATTTTTATATGCAACTAGTCTTTCCCTTTTCCATGGTACTGTAATTCCTTATTAGATGAGGCTTCTCCCTTTATCATTCCCGTAGTTTTTGCCTTCTTTTATCAAGAACCTTCTTTTGATCTTATCTTCCTTCTCTTTTCTTGCAGCCTTCCCTTGTTGTTTCCAAGTGCTCTATGTTCATTATTTGCTCCTTCCTACATCTTAGTTTCCTTTCGTCTAGTTCCTCTTTCCTCCAAGTCATAATGCTAAGGTTTAGATCCTTGTGCAAAGATTGAGGATGATAGGGAAGGAGAGAGCTAGCACACTCTACAACAAAGTCAAATTTGAGAAGGTTTGAAGCATCCTTTTGGGAGAATACCTTCCAAGCCATTTGACATGAAATTCACATTCTTCAATAGGAAGCTTAAGTTGAACATCATTTCATCTTAAAAATAGATGTGAAATGTGAAATTTAACATTAGATTCTAGAGATTGGTAACACTAGCACTATATGCACTTGGTACCTCCAAACTATTGCTATATACTGGCAAATCAAAATAATAATGGGAGAGGTCTAAGTAGATGGGTGTGAAGAACAACAAAGGATTCTACCACACTTAAATGAATCGCAATTCTAGCCTATGAAAATTTACATTCAGTTATCTCTAACAGTGAATAAAATGATTTATTTGGAGTTCTCTAGTTTGGGGGAAGACACTTTCTACCCTAATCCTATCTAGGTGGTCTCCCCCCATTTGAAGGTTCATGATTGTATTTTCCATTTTTTTCTTTTAGATCAATAGTCGACATGGTCCACATGATAGTAGTAGGCTTATTAGCCTTAGCATTTCATTATTCTCTATCTTGATTTTGAATTTGTATAACTATGTTATCAAAATTGGACTTATTAGCTAGTCCAAAGCCAAATTCCTATGATAATAGTGTAGTTTCAGTGACACACTTAGGCATAAGTAAGACTCATCCTATGTCTTTTAAGTTTACCCTAGCTTACATAAAATTTAACCTAGCTTACAAAAGGAAAAAAATAAAATCTCTCAAATTAGATATCCTTTGTTGGGCCTACGAAGTTAGTTTTTGTTGTTTATATATATATTATCTATATATATTTTATATATTATATATATATATATATTTATATTTATATATATATATTATATATATATATATTCTTTATATGATAGTGGAAAAACCTGTGAGAAATTTATGAAACCAACGTTTTGGACTAGCTAGGTGAGTACATCATCAGGGCAATGAGATTTGTATTTTGAGATATATATTCTTTTCTATATGCATTTTAAATAATAATTATAAAAACCACTCAAGCAAAGTCTTTTGGGTGGCTATAAAGTTTTATGTAATTTTGTTGCATCTTAATTTTGCTCATATAATCTCTCTAGCTTCTATAAAAAAATAGATATTCAAAAAAATATATATTATATAAAAGAAATGGTAGAATATTTCTAGTTATATATAATTATTTAATAAATTGGGCTAAACTATTAAGAGATAAAGGAGGAGATCATTATGCAAATTAAATGTGATATTAAAATAATATTATTTTGCCAATGGTTCTTAGCTAGAGATGTTGGGATTGTGGCTTGTCATCCCATCCACCTAGGTTGACTTCTCAGGCATGCCTTAGCTTATATTGATTAGGTTCGAGTAAGCTTCATAGCGAAGTTGGAAGTTAGTCAATTCACAAAATATAATGGAATAAAAGAGTGTGATCATTGCTATATTAAAAGGGTGGAAGATGGAAAAACCGTTTTGTCAAATTATGTCTTATATATCATATAACATGACCATAGAAATCAAATATTAAAGAATTAGGTGTAATTTCATTCTTTTTTAAAATCAAATAGACCCTATAAATTTTAATGGATAGTAATCATCATCAACATATTTCTTAATACTTAAATATATTAAATATCTACTTCCACCTTATTTATTTTTCCACATCATATCAAAATAACATTTAAATATAAAGCTTAACATATTAACAAGCATCCCACAAGGGAGGGGGCATAATAGGTTATGGTTGAGTAAGATACTAGCACTAAACAACAAAAACGAAAATAAATTTAATAAAATTGGAATAAAATAAAATGAAGTAATTTAATGTGGTTATAGTAAAATATTTTTTTTCATTATTTTTATTATTTAGTAAGAGTGAAAACTTGTTTTTTCATAAATTATTACTGAATAATTTTACATTTAGTAATT
>APFE030243073.1:0-16709 GCA_000404065.3 Pinus taeda
ATGTAAGAAATTATGGCATGAAATCTTGATTCACCTCGAGGTACGCCAGAGGCAATATGAGGCTTAAACCTCCTTAGTATAGAAAAATCACATTTTTAGAGCCAAAAAGAGGATGGCATCAATAAATAAATAAAGAATAGTTGAACAAACTCTCAGCAGCTGTACAGAATTGACACACATAATTACAGTCTGCGGCCTCCTCGTCGTGCAGCTGCACCAAATTATTTTCTTCGCCGATTTACCTTTCCTTGGTCGTTCTCTTCTGGTTATATACATACACTATATGTGTATGCGACGTTGGTCACTGACTAATCAAAAGTAAAAGTATGAAAAGGTATTGTAATTCCATTTTTCTGGTAGCCTTGGTTTATCAGATTTTCAACAAACTAATAAGGTGTTTCTCTTAACACTAACTTCCCTTGTTAGGAAACCTGTAATTTTGACATTTAGAAGGTTCTGATAGAGTTGTTGAACCCCTAAGTGAGTGGCACAAACCATTCTTCATCTTAATCAAATTATTATTATTTTCCACTTCATCTCCCTGAAATATGTATTTGAATTTAAGTGGCATGCAATCAGAACTTTCACTAACCATGGTGACCACCATAACCATGGTAATCAATATCACCAGTCGTGCTGCTATTCTTATATCCATGGCGTTGCAACCAACTAGAATTCTCCTGTTTACAGCCTCAGAATAAGTAAAGGGTTACACCTATACTTATACCAGTCTCAATATTCAGAAGAAGACCTACAAGAATATGATTGTAAGTACTCCATTACATTCATTTATATATCAGTTTCAATATTCAGGAGTATATAGTCTTGTTCTGGATTAAATTGTAAGACTTGTCAAAACCAAAGCTCTAAATTGTAAGACTCGTGAAAACCAAAGCTCCACAAATAACCATTATACCCTGTATAATTTTCACTCAGTGATAAGATATTTCGAGAGGACGGACCTGTTCCTGTTAACACGAACCTCCCTTGCTCGGCGACCTATGGTTTTGACAATTAGAAGGCCCTGACGGAGTTACGGGACCCCTAAATGATACGAACAAACCTTTATTCATCTTAATAAAATTATTATTATTATTTTCCACTTGATCTCCCAGAAATATGAATTCCAATTTAAGTGGTCTTCCACCAGAACTTTCACTAACCATCGTGACCACCATAAACATGGCAATCAATATCACCAGTCGTGTTGCTATTCTTATATCCATGGCGCTCCAACAACTAGAATTCTCCTGTTCACAGCAACAAGATAAGTAAAGGGTCTATACCAGTCTCAGTATTCAGGAGAATAAGAATAAGAATATGATTGTAACTCCCTTACATTCATATATATATAGAGAGAGAGAGAGCGAGTACCTGGGCTGAGAGTGGGTGGCAGAGAAGCGAGGAAAAGTGGGGTGACTTTGGGGATTTGTTTGACGAGTTCATGGAATGGAGTGGTCTTATAAAGCGGCGTTTGCTAAAATGAGTTTAACAAATTCTTTTTCGGCCATCTCACTCGAACCCGAGGTTCCGTTTCATTCTGAGTGTATCAATTTTTTTTGACGTTGAAAGATAAATTAAAAAAAACCCCAAACCCCTTGAGGAAACTGGTTAATTCCCGCCGAAATTCAATGCCGGAAACGAAGGGTGCGTGTTCTGATTAGTTTTCCAACCAGCCATACTTTTCCACAGTAGCCATCTCAGACTTTTGACTCTCAAACAAAATTTTGAATAGTCATTATAAAATCGTTCACTCTGACTTCTGTTACTTGACTTTGGAGAGAGGCTTACCGACTTCGTAGCTCAATCTCCTTGTTTAATAATCTGTTTTTTGGTCAATACTTTCCGGTTGATTCAAATGGGGATGCATTAAAAAGACTCTTTTTTTTCTTTTCAAAAGGTGCATTCAAAAGACTTTTACTCAGACAATAGATTTATAAATAAAAGACAACGGTTTTGAAAACTAATTTTCTTGCCTCCTTTAAGTTTTGGACATGTAACCTTAAAGGAGGAAGTGCATATTTTTAATTATTAAGCTTATAAATATACACTTAAAGGAAATGTTTTTAAAATGTATATAATATTGATGGTGGTAGTTTTGGTGAAGATGATAAAGAATATGAGTTATTTTTTAATAATATTTAGGTCAAATTTACCTTTTGATCCTAAAGAAAGACTTAAAATTATTTTTGATTTGCTAAAAACTCATATTCCTTCGATATTCAAAAATAAATTAATTATAGGAATTTTATTTTTTTGATAAGTCAGTGTAGGATATTCTATTATCATAGAAAAAATTACAATGATAACTAAGAGTTATTCAAGCACCTAAAAAGATTAATTTTGGAGCTGAAGGCTTTTATATATTGAAATCAAAACCATAACACCATGACTAGAAGACTATGATTACAAAAAAACCATTGTCCATAGTGAGAAAGATTTTCACCTTAGTAAAAAAAACCATACTTCAAGACTAGCAAAAAAAAACTAAAAGCAACATTAGAAAAATGCCCGTAACTATGTCTGTACAAACAATTTCCAAACTCCAAGATCAAGAACAATGAGATCAACAAAAAGAATGGCAATAGTTTGATATGAATCCTAGAATCATGATACTTTTATAGGAAGAGCAACACCAAAACACTTTGCATAAACCTAACATTGCCATTCCAAGATACATCATAAGTGTATCAAAAATCATAAGTGCATGATCAAATTCTTCAATGACTAGAGACATATCACTGATCCGTTGACTACCATCAATCTTAAATAATGACTGGTGATAGAGGGGAAGTATGAGAAGGATGGGAGTTTGAAATTGGTGGGTCATTGTTAGATCAGAGCATACATAACACACATCGGATTTATACTCAGAGACTTAGACATCAATATCAAAGAATAATTTCAGAGGCAGACAAATGGAGAAACAACAAGATTACTCAGTCAGAAACAACGGAATAGATAAAACAATCACTAGAGAATAGAAATCACTTAACATTACATAACAGGCTTGGGCCTTGGCTTGCATTCCTTGCCCAGAGAAATTACATATTTATAGAGGCTAAAGAAGGATCTAGAATCCTGTATGTGATTGAGATGGAGATCTGGAATGATCTAGAAACTAATGGTGGTGTAGAAAGATCTAGAATCCTGCATGTGATTCTAGAAACTACGTGCGGTGTAGAAGGATCTAGAATCCTGCATGAATTTGGCTTCACACTTAACAATGATTAATAATGGCACGCATGTCTATTGTGTCATCTAAATCTAAGTCCGAAAGGACTTATTTTTCGACCCTTCATAGACGAGAAATAATATCATCCACGTAGAAAAACACATTGTGAAGAAGCCTCATGGTCCTTGTTTATCATGAAAGACCAAATGAAAAAGAGTGTCCATCTATTGATCTATAGCTGTAGAATGAAGAAAGTGTAGCCTCTACTTCCTGAGCTTACTTGGGTCCATAACCGAGTTAAGATTCTTAACACCCACCTCATAATCTTAGAAGTAGCGTCAGTCCCCAAACTCCTTAGATTCTAGTTGCATAATCTCTCCACGAACTTCCAGTGGAACAAAATCAAAATAAGTAGCCTAAAATTTCCACCCAAACAATCTTTGATGATGATACGATGAAACTATACAAATCCTATATACATATGGAAAAGGTGAAAATATATTTCCTTGTAAAGTACTAACAAATACTTTCAAATAACATGAATTTATTAAGTTACAATGATAAGTCAAAAAAATTGAAAAAGAAAATTATATCTTTATAATAATTTTCATAATTATTAGTGAAAAAATAATTTACCAAAAGTTAAAGGAAAATATGATAGTAACTAGTGCACCATATAAAAATTAAATGGCTATAAAAATCTATAGACATCAAAACACTTACCTTATGATATATCTCACATTTCTATGATTAAAAAAACATAAAAATAAATTAAATTATAACTACCTTATTATATTATAATTTATAAAAATAATTAAGTAGAATGAAGTTAAACATATATACATTTAAAAGAACAGTAATGATACTCTTAGACTTGCAGATTCACCCTCACTAACCATGGAAATTTTTAACATATATATGGGCTTTGTTACAATACCATGGGTCAATACAATAGCTTACTAATAACACGTGCCCAAAAACCATAATTGGTGTCCACATGATATTTTTTTTAATTAATCAATTTAATTAAAAGGGTATTAGGGGCATAAGTACATTTTAGATAAATGTCAACCTTTGATGGACTACTAAAAATATTTTATAATATTTTGTAGAGGTTAAATCCATATCATTCACCTAGAACTGTTGATAATTAATTAAAATTTTAGAAACCTTATTCTAAAATAGACACCCTATCAACCTAATAACAAGGTTCTATTTTTCGCATTTATAAAACTTAATTAATCAACATCTCCTTTTAATGTGGCTACTAATAAAACACATTGAATATGTTCTATCATAAATTGATAATGTTCAATATAATTAACTAAAAGTTCCATAAATAATTATATGTTAAAATATATTCTTATTAGTTATGTTAATATCTTATTTTTCAAATTTTTCATTTATCTTTCCTCAATTTAAGAGTTGGGAGGCATTGAGAAAGTTCAAGTAGAATGATTTTTTCCATCCTATCCTGCTTGGAATTTTCCTATCTACATGAATTAACATCAGGAAACTTGCCACCATTTACCCTACTTCCAAAATTGTGGAAAACGAAAGAATTATGCAATCTAGGAAAATATCTTGAAATGATCATTTCATTAAATTGGAAGTAATGAGTAAGAATCTAGAGTTAAAACTTAAGAATTCCATTTTCAAAAGTGTGAATATTGATGTTTGGAAATAGAAAATTTGACTACAAAAGTATGAATATTCCATAATTCCACAATGATTCATGTCACCTTCTACTCCATACTATTTTCTCAGGAGGGCAACGGCAATCTTATATGGAGTGCTAAGTAGGTTTGTTGGACAAATTATTGTTTTGCTTGATTTGAGCAATTTACTAATTACTCATTAGTTTTTCATTAATTCTCTACAATATAATTAGAATTGTGACATCCATTGTTTAATGAGGTCAACATCTGCTAGAGGTAAATTGTAATATACATAAAAAGTGAAAATTTTAAATGATTTGAAGATTTCCCATTCACATCTTTGATATACTTGTTATTGATATCGATTGGTTAATGATCGAAGAGACAATCTGCATGTAAGGAAGTATAATGGTGTCCACCACCACTTCAAGTGTAAATGTGATTGTTTAATTAACTAGTAAACTCCCTCATCCATGTTAGCTTCCTAGGGATAAGTGGCATTTCTGGATAAGTATCATCCTTAAAAAAAGATATAATCCCCCAATTGAAGACTATGCTATCTTCCATGTAGCATCTTACATCATCATATGTTAGTCCTAGGGTACCAATATATATTTCTAGTTCCTCCTTTTCATTTTTTCTTAATTCAATGATCACGTATTTATGCTTCATATCCTTCCTAGAATCCATATAAAGATACTACAATTTATCCATGTCGACAACATCACACATTATCATTTTTAGTCTTAGGAGATATAGATGCTTGTGCACAAAGAAGTGGATAATGACTTAGAAAATCTTGTCTTTTAATGGTGGCTATATTTAAGCGTGAACATTTTGTATTCGACGATGTTGACTCAGTGCTTCCTTTAAAACTCATTTATAGTTGCACCAAGGGGGTAATACCTTTAATGGTTCCTCTCCATTGTTCACTCATAAAAGGGAAGTATTATAGTTCCAAATATCAAGGCTTGAACACTACTCACAAATAATCCTAGGAACATTACAGGTATATGAATTATTGAATGGATGAGAGAAAATGGACGGAAGACTACTAACTTGTTAGTTGATATAATTCTAGAAAGTAAAAAACTAGGTGGTAAAATTATTAGGGTTCTAGAATACATTTACCAAAATAACCCAATCTCTTGCTTAAAAGACTTAAAAAAAGAGGCTAGTATTCAATTGAGCTTAAAAGAAGAGAACATTTCTCCCCATGGAGGGTTTTTGGTTTGATAATGAAGATATGCTCCTTCTCTCTAAGGGACGTATATGATATGTCAATATGTAAAGTTCACAAGTGGTGGTAGGAGGAAGAGTGAGAGAGGGGCTCAATAATGTGACAACTATTATCCATTGCAAGTATGAGGATATGATTTTACTAGTACTAAAATACAAGGAGGAAACCTCTCCTAGTGGGCCCATATAATAAATTGGGGCGAGTGAAAGTATTGGATACATTTTTAAACCACCACTTGGATTACTTAGGGAATTTGATAACCCTATGTAAAAGTAATGTTGGTTAGAGTATATTTCTCATGATCTAATGGGAATTAGAAATGAAATGAATCTAGTTAAATGGAGGTACATACATACATAAAAGAAGGAAATTAGGGGTTTTGATGTGGATTCGTATGCTGAACTAGTCAATGGTCTTGAAATTATATTTGTCTAGTGGATTTGTAGTGGCTTTGATGTGCTTGTGTATAACATGAAATCATAACAATAAGAGGGCCAAAATTTGGTTTTATAATTCATAATATGGCCATTTTAGCTTCCTTTTAAATTTTAAATATTGTAACATCAAGGGTCAAATCGTCATATCACATGGAAGGGTAATTTTTTGAAGAGTAATAAAATGGGAAAGTCACAGAGGAGGAAAGTTTGTGTGGGTATAGTATGTTTGAACATTTGAAACTTTTCAAGGGAATGGTAGAGGAAATTTGTTTCAAAGATTCAAAACATGACTTATTATAGTGTGTTGCAAATGGAAAAAAATTATGGTGTGATATACCATGGGTGAGGAAAGTTTTGACAAAGAAAATGTGCCATGGTAAAATTTGTTTTACATGTGGCATGTCACATTCTTGGAAGTTTTCAAGTGTCATGATGTATCATGGGAGAAAGAGTTTCCTAATGTGATAATGATCCAAAAAATGAATATTTTCAAATGTGTGATATGTCAAAATTTCCAAAATTTCTCAAAGCCTTCCTCTCTTATGGTGTATAATACTTAAGACAAAATTCTATGTAATATGTCTTCACAGAGATAAGTTTCTCAATATATGATAAAGGGAAATTTGAGAAGTTTTGAAGATTATAGAATGACCAAAAAGATTGGATTCAAAATTTACGAGTGGAGATCAAATAAATTTTTAGAGTCTCACGAAGTCTAAAAAGAGTGAACCAAAATAAATTCATGGAAATTTACTGCATACAATTATCAAACCACAACAAATTCCATGAAGTATTAGACATTTGAAAAAAATAAAGGAGGGTTTCCAATCCAACTTTCCTTCATTATCTAGTGGAGACACAAAATAGTGGGAGGGGTGTGGGGGGAAGAGTGATTCTTTCTCAATCGATCCAAAAATATACAACTAAAATTTAGGAGTACAATAGATTTTCACCAATTTCAAAATTTTCATAATGAATTGCTAAAATATAAAATTGTTTTCGCATTACAATAAAATTAAAAGTCATTTTTTAGTCGTTTTTGAAAAGATTTTGTAATAGAGGCATTCTATCATTCTCATTAATTTTAGGAAAAGATCCATAATTGATAATTTAGAATATAAAGAGATAATTATCTAACATCTTTTCACATCAATTTTCTTAACTTTCTTAGGGAAATATTTGTAGTTTGTCATATAATGATACAACCCTCACCTTGAATTTATCATAATCAGACTGATTTAAATGTGGTCATTATCATATAGGGTCAACCCCATCAAACTATCACATTATCTCATCCATATTTTTTGCAAATTCAATACTTGTTTAGTAGTTCCTACCCATTATGGGATACTCTAGTTAACATCTCACTTACCATTTTGGAACCCATGTTGAGTCTTTCTCATAGTCCTAAGAGGCTTGTTAAATTCTCCATGACTTTGAAGTAAGAATCCATATCATTTTTTCTTCCTTTAAATTAACGAATTTCTTATTTTTTTTTAAAGGAAAAAACTACATTTTTTATTATGTAAACAGGGAATAAAAATTACATTTTGTAAACACACTATTTGTGTATGCAACTTGGGCAATTCCTTGGCTGTTAAAAAGAATACATGTACCATTGAAGGATCAAATAATCAAATCCCTAATATCAAAACCTAATATCAATTCATCGTTATTATTGATGAATGTAATTCCTGAGGTACTCTCTTGAAATTATTATTGATGATTGAATCCCTAAGGTTTATTTTGTGTAAGTCTATTTTATGCACTTGGAACATAGTTTCACACCATGTGACACTCATCTACTGCTTTATCATGGTATAGTTTTATTACTTTTAATATTTATAACATCAATATGATTTGGAAAATTAAATATTAAATATAAAAAGAGAGAGGGTAAATAATTTGTGTCTTTATGGTTCATCTGTTTAGGTGGTAGAAAGTATTTTTTTTAAACATTAAACAAAGTACTTATTTTCATTCAATTCCTTACAATTGGGTTTTACATATTTTCTTAGTAGGTGTAATATGATTTTGGAGCTTTTATTGTTTTGATTAGTTATTATTACAATTCTTGTGGAGAATGCCTTAGTGCATTTTACATTGATGGTGAATATCATTGGCCCCTTTTGATGTCAATTGCTACGCATGTCCTCATTGTGTTTTTCTAATGTTTAAGGGAAGTATATAATCTATGCAACCATTTTTTAGCTATCTTCACTATCCATTTTTTCCTTCCTAGTGTTAAATCATAATGAGTAGTTTGTTCTCTTGAGTTACATGTCAACAATTGAAACATGTCAATGTTTACATCTTGTGTATTGATTGATGGGGGATGCCTCAATGCCCTCCTTATAAGGGATATCTTCTTATAAAATTTATCTCATTACTTTGAGCAATATATGAAAAGAAATTTTCAATATAGTACCTTAGGGATTGCAATCATCAATAATAATTTTCCTCACATCCACACTCAATAATGGCTCAACATCAATGAACCATAATTGGTTGATTCTAATAATATTCAACATCAATAGATCTTTTTGCACTTGTTAGAATGTAATTTATACCTTAATGCCCATTCTCATTGTTGTTGGGTTATCTCACCATTGGAAACGACATGTATCAATGATTAATGATTGTGTTTTTATCATGTCTGATTTTTCATCATTTATTCACATGGTCTAGGTTCATACTTATTATGGATTTGTATTTAAGGATGTGGTCTATGGTGGTGTCTCCTTTTGGTGATAACACTTGATATTATTGTATAGGCCAACTACTACTTGTGTACTTTGGAAGACCAATATTTATTTTTCATAAATGCATTTTTAATCCTTATGTTCATTCAGATGCAGATCTAATTTATATATACTCATGGATATAATATCATGTTGACATGAATCCACTATCTAGCTTTTTCATGATCATGGTATTGTGCCTTATATATTAATCATGAAGATTGTTTTTGGTTCTAATATTATTTTCCCTACTTCATTAATATTTGGTAGAATAGTTAGACTTGGACCTTATCATTGATTAGCTTCATTAAACAAGAAACATGGAAGACTGGATGTACATGTGAAGATGGAGGAAACTCTAATTTGTAATCCATGCTTCGAATCCTTTGCAACACCTTATAGTGGCCATAATACCTCGATGCTAATTTATTTTCATTAAGTTTGTTACTTGAGGGACATTTCTATATATGATTGTAGTCTCACAAATACCCAATCCATCACTTCAAATTCCCTTTCACTACAATGTTGATCCATTTTTTGTTTCATCATATTTTGTGCCATAGCCAAGTTGTCCTTGAATATTTTGTGAGCTTCTTCTTGGTGTTGTCTATGATCCTTTACAAACTAAGGCTTTATAGTCCCTTTCAATGGAAATAATTCATAGTAAAATATTTTTGTCTCCCTCTTTCCTTGAGGGTGAATTTACCACAATATTTGTTTTCCCATTTTGTACATAGTTTCAAAGTAATAACTTAACATATTTGTGACACACTTTTGTTTCTCTCCTAATATAGCATTTTCTCCAAGAATCATTTTAGACTATCATTATTGTTTTTTACTTTGAAGTGTCTAATTATTAGGTATGGATGTCATTTCTCATCTGGATGCAGTATGACCAACATTTCATTTTCATAGATGGGTCTAATTAATTTCTTTCCTTTAATTTCACTACTTTCAAAGGTAAGGGACCTTCCTTCTTGTATCAAAACTTCATCGATGCCATGCAATGAGACATCACACTCCATAATGAAGTTGTTGTTGTTGTTTTTTTTTTTTTTAATTCATGTGCTTCCAAGATGGGAGTTATATAGATATCCACTTTAAGTTCTTCAAAATATTTGGTTTCTTCTCTAGTCCTGGAAAATTGATTCCTTATTTAATAATCTTGTTAGAGGTGCTACTACTTGACCATATTATTGAAAAACTTACAGTAATAACATGTTAATGCTAATATTCTTATGAGTTTCTTCAAGGTATTAGGGATTGGCCATTTCCTAATAGATTTTATCTTTTTAGGATCCATATTGACACGTTCATGTCATACAATATAACCTAAATATTACACTTATTTAACTTTAAAGGCACACTTTGAAGGCTTTGCATAAAGTTGTTTATTTTTTGATAGTGTTAAGATCCCGTGAACATGGTGTACATGCTCTTCTTACGATTTGTTGTATATTAATTTTCCATCAAAAAATACTAGTGCAATTTTTTCTAAGGAAGGTTTCGAAATAAAAATCACGAAGATTTGAAATGTTGAAGGTGCATTTGTAAGTCCAATTGGAAATAATAAGACATAATGACGCTCATCTATTTTAAATGATATTTTGGAAAACTTTTATTTCCTCATTAGGATTTGATGATACTTAGAATGAATATGCAACTTAGTAAAGAAAATTTATCAATGAAATTCATCTAATAATTCATCAATGACAAAAATGGAAAACTCATCTTTGATTGTAGTTTTGTTGAGATGTTTGTATTCTGGACACATACACCATGAACCATCCTCCTTTATAACCATCAAAAACGGTGAAGAGAAAGTTCTTTTTCTAGGTTGAATGAAGCCTTCCTCTAACATGTATTGAACCATACGCTCAATTTCACTCTTTTATGTATGTGGATACTTGTAAGGCCTAATGCCACATGGTACACTTCCAAGATGCAAATGAATAACATGGTCATGATATGAGGTAGGTGGAATATCCTTAGGCATCTCTCCAAATACCTTAGAATAATTGTTGATAGCTTTTTGGATACCCATTAGAGCCAAGGATATAAATGCTTGAACGTCTAATGAAAAAAATCTTGAAATTACACCTTGGTGTCCCTTTTTTACCAATTTTGACATGGTATTAGAGATTCTCACTTTACTAGGGTTCCCTTGGATACTTCTAAGCTCACTTTCCTTTCCTTATGAAAAAATGTTATTAAATAACAATTCTGCAATTACACCTAGGTGTCCATTCTTTTAGCAATTTTTTCATGCTATTAGAGATTTTCACTTTACTATGTTTTCCTTTATACCTCTAAGCTTAATTTCTTTTCCTTATGAAAACATATTATGAAAAGATCTTGAAAATTAAGGGCCATTTTTCTCCTAATACAACATCAACACCACTCATTTGGATTTAAATAATGGGACTAATAAATAAACACTCCCCCATATTCAACTTAATATTATTGCGCTTTTGCTGAATAATTTATGGTACCTCCATCTTCAATCCTTACTTGAAATTTAAATGTTATAAATAAAAAGAAATTAAGTTTTTTTGCCAATTTGTAATTGATAAATTTATGGGTAGATATGAATCAACAAATACTTTTACCTTTTTCTTTTTGATATATCTTCATATCTTGAGGCTTTTTGAAGTATTTCTGCCAACCAATGCATGACAAGAGATTGTTGGAGTAGTCTCTTCTAGTTCAAGATTTTTGTAATTCCCTCCTCCCACATCTACCAAAGTAACCAGCCAACTGGGGTAAACATGTGTTGAGAGGATAATATGAAATGATTCAACCTCCTACATAACCTTAAGGAAGTGGAATCAACAAAAACACATCAAACATACCTTCCACATCAGCGACAACACTCCCAGGAGCCATACCAATCACTCAGGTATCATGCCAACAGGCGCCACTAATATTTTAAGCTATTAAACCTGTAGAAACTCCCATGCTATGAGCATGCCAACATCCAGAATTATATGGACACTCCCACAAGCCTACATGCTTGTGTCTAGGGACTATTTCTAGCAAACCCGTGCCAAAAGTTGAGGCATCTAAGGAACTTTTCAAGCGTAGAGTTCCGACACTACCCAGAACTTGTTGTAACTTTTGGAATACATTAAGCACATGATGCCAAGACTAATAAACCAAAAATCCAACTCTAGGACTAAGCCTGACCATCCCCAACTGGGACTGACATTCTCTCAGATACTTGGCATGAATGAAATCTACAGGTTTAAATAATAATTCTAAGAATAGGGGCCTCATACATATCTGAGAATCGCTCAGAAGCATTGTTCCATGACATCATTAGCTACATAATCATCTATTAGGTAATAGATAAATTATCCCTTCATTTACAAATAAAAAAATGAGGAGAACCATACATCATCATTGTAATAAAACATATACATAAGCAACATAATAGGAACATAAATACCAATGAAATAACATCCATAGAATCCACATATAAACCAATATAATACTCATGAAATAAGAAATATAAATAACCTCATATTAATGATGAAAAATCCAACCCAGTATGGGACTACCACATTCCACTTGACCGTAGAATGTTTGAGCCAATTCTCTCTTCATCCATTCACCTCCATGCCATATTCCAAGCATGAATGTGGGATCTCATAGAACACATCAATCCAAAACCATCAAGGGATTCCAATGGGCCATCCAAATCCACCCATAAAATAGTGATTCCACGTCACAGCCAAACATCACAAAACCATCATCAGATTGGTCTCTACACAAGGCTTCCAAAACTAGTAACTCAACCCTTAGCTTATTCTAGGCTTCCGAAGTGTTTTTCCAACCAGGGATTCCAGGATTACTGAATCAACCCACCAGGGGCTTCCAGAGCATTTTTCCAACCAAGGCTTCCAGGACTAGTAACTCAACCCAAGATGTGACAGGGTTTCTAGAGCGTTTTCGTAATCAGAGGTTCCAAGACTAGTAACTCAACCCAAGCTGAGGAAACATGATAACCAACTAAAAGAAAAACATGAAATAAGCCCACAATCTCCATGGATATCTAGGAAATGGCAAGGCTAGGGAATCCAGTGTCAATCCAGGCAATCCTTCATGCCAGTGACAAATCATGACCAATAATCCATGTGCATAAGCCATGCATTGCAAAACCAGTGAAGAAAACATACATGCAATTCGGTACCTGCAAGAAAAACTTGATGTAGTTGTTGATCCCAATGTCCTCTTACTCTTTCCTACTCTTTCTTTGCCTTCCTGCTCCAAAAATCCATGTATGTGACTCTCTCCAAGAGTGCTTCAAGAAAACTCTAAGCGTCAAAGAGTGAGAGAGAGAATAGAAGTGAATGCCATCAAAATTGAACTGGCCCAGCTCACCCACTGATCCTGAGAATCCTTTTTATTAATGAGGACTCAATTTTTTTCATTTTCCATTATTTTCCTTCAATTTGGTCCTCACATGAAACCTATGATGTTTCACCTCCATTTTCTCCTAATTTCCATTATTTTCATAAATAAATGTGCCAAAATACCTCTTTACCTTTCGAAATTCCCTTTCCATTGCCTTTTTCAATTTGTTTATCCATAATAAACTGAATGAACACCCACTAGGATTTTTTCCCTCCATTCAACTTAGAATATGTGTCGCATGACCGTGGTCATATATATTTTTACATCAATTTTTAATGAGGGTTGTTACAATTTTGTGAAGTTTTTAGTTATTTATCCTCTTCATCTCCATAGTTTATGTAGAATAGTTTCTTCTCACAACCTTTATGCCCCTTACTATGCTTACTTTTGAAACATAATCCCTTTTATCTCTTTCATCCATTTGTTGAAGAATCAACCTTGTTGGTTTAGAAGAGGAAGCATGGCTTTTCCTATAGCTATTAGTGACTGGTTTTCTAATCACCATATTTTTGCTTTCAACTTTACTAGCTAGACTGAAAGCATGCTCTAGAGATTTAGATTCAAAGAGATGCACCTCATTTTGGGGGCTTTCTTTAAATGTTCCCATAAATAGTTTTAGCAAATTATCCTTTGAGATATTGTTTACTTTGAGACTTAGCTTTTAGAATTGTTGAATTTTCTCTATAATTAGACCTTTTTGTCGAAGGTTTACTAATTGAATGAAGAATGTATTTCTCTTAATATCCTAATAATGTGTTAACAATTTCTCTACAAAAATATACTAAGATATAATAAAATCCCTTTTCGTTTTAGAAAGCCATTAATACCATGTTGATCTTGTTCTAAAAACATGTAGGCAATATTTACAATTTGTAAGGATTCCACATGTTGTAGATCAAAATATTTCTCCATATGAAATATCCATGTTATAGGATCATTACCATAAAAAATCGTCATATTGATATTTTGAACATAGTAGTTCCTTGGTGATGACTTGAAGCCTTGATGATGTTGATCTTGGATTGAAAAGTCATGACTAGGTTTTTGTGATACAATATTTGTGCTATCTAATTGTGATAACATATACTCCCCATATGAGATTGATTCTCAATACCATGCTTCTCCTTATGTTTATGATTTCCTTGGATCTCCACACCAACTTTAGGGATATTTCTAACTAAAATGTTTTCATTATTTTCTTTGATCTCAATATTTTTTTTTTTATGAAGCCTCTATAAGAGAATATTTTCTATGACATTTGTGGATTTTTGTATTTCTTCCTCAGTTTCATTCATCTTATTTTCTATTTATTCCTCATTTTAATTCATCTTATTTTGTATTAATTCCTTATTTTAGTTTATCTTATTTTCTATTTCTCCTTTAAGATTTCTCGAGGATTAGATAAATCCACCTTTCTTAACATACTACGATCCACTTCATTCACTTTCTTCTATAAATGTGATAACCTAGATTCTAGCCTTCAGTTTATGTATGAGTCAGGGATGAGCCTTCAATATATTTAGTTGGTGTAGTACATTTCTTTGGAGGCATTTTCGAAAATAATAATGGTACTCCTCTTTATCAAAGCTTTCAGTCAATAAAAAAATGGGCCTTCTAATCAAAATTTAGATCACATATATGTTACATACCTTAATTTAGAGAATATCTAAATGGATTCATTTTTATCTTGATATATCTCTAATATTTGAGTTCTGCTGGATGTAAAATATTGAACTCTAATAGTTGGGTATGTCTATTATGCAATTCCATAGGTGTGACTGGAATTTGATTTTCTAAGTGAAAGTTATGGTGACTTTCTCGAAACCTACCGATTCTTGGCCTCTTCCCATGCACAAAATTGTATAGTGTGTCATGTGTCTAATTATTCAAATATAATTATGAAATGTATACCTAATGTATCTATGTATGTCTTCCAAAATTGTTGAATATTTCATAGTCTAAAAAATGCTAGGAAAGAATATATGGAAAAAATAGCAAGATGAATTGTTTAAATTTTATTTTAGAGTGTTATCAAACCCTAACTTCTACAAGGTATAAATCCAGAAGTATAGTGAACTAAATTTTAAAATTTGAAACAGATGTTCCCTAAGCTTTCTTCTTAAAATGATCCAAGTTTTACTATCTAAAACCTTCCAACAAAAAAATTGTCATGAAAATTCCAAATTACCGATTTTGAAACTGATTTTTAGAGCATTCACGAACCTGAAACTCCTTAAAGCATATTTTTGAAATGATAGAAAACCAAGATTTGAATTTTGAACTAGATGTTCATCAGTATTTCAACTCAATGTGGTCCAAATGTCATGGTTTGAAACCAACCATAAAAAATTTATAGTGAAAATGCCACACTAACATGCTTGATATTGATTTTAGGAGCATTTAGGGACCCTAACTTCCTTGGAGCACATGTTTGAAAATATAGAGAACTGAGGTCTAAAATTTGAAACAAATATTACCAAATATTTCTCCTCAATATTCTCCAAGTTTCCCTATCTGAAATGTCCTAGAAAAAAATATGGTGAAAATTCCATGATGACCTATTTAAAGTAGAAAAACCCTAGAATCATGAGCTATGATACTAGATACTATGAACCTTGCACCTCAGAAATGATAAGAAACTAATAATTATAGTACACTTTAAGGGAAAACCCTTTTTTACAGTGGATGCAATATACAAGACACAATTTGATGATCCTAAGAATCTCCTTAGTATATATACAAGAGACAAAATGTACAATTATAATAAAATGTGACCATGAGAGGTTCTAGCCTACATAACAATATAACAATAGAAATGTAATCACACAATATATAGGGATTAATAATGGGTTTTAGTTTTAGAATGGTCTTTATATATGGATTAACATTACTAGCCACCAAAATTTATGCAAGTCGTTTGTCTTAGTAGACAATTAATTTCTTCACTTCAGATACCACTTTATTAATCCCTCCTAAGGCAAGACTATAAAAACTAATTTTCTTATTGGCATATTAGTTTAACATTTATCACTACAAGTTATA
>APFE030243097.1:0-25133 GCA_000404065.3 Pinus taeda
ATCGCTTGAAGGAGATCCGTAGAACAATGGGAAAGAAAGCACGTCAAAAGAAGAAGACAGCTCAAAGGAACAATGACAACCTTCCGGGGAATGAAAGTAAGTATTCAGATTCTGAATCACCTCAGATTGAATATGGAAAAGAAAATGAAGCATCAGATGAAGTCATAGATCAACAAGACCTACCTGGCAAAAGGGAGAGTGCTCTCAAAGAAGAAATTATCAGCTTAAAAGTTCAGCTGGAATGTGCCTCCAGAGTTCGCCAAATGCTACAAGGGGTGAATGAAGAGAAAGAAAATGAGATTCTCAAACTAAGGCAACAAGTGGAAGAAGGAAGAAAGTCTGAAGAAATCTTGAAGAAACAATGCATGGAAAAGGAAGAACAACATCAGGATGAGGTAAATATCTTGAAAGGTAAATTAGAAGAAAAGGATAAACTATTGCGATTTCAAGATAGTACTAAGATTTTGGATGATATTCTTAGTAATCAAAGGTCTCCTGCTATCAAGACTGGTCTTGGCTTTCATGAATTTGTTGAAGGTGAATCTAGTTCACAAGGTGAAGCAAGGAACTCCAAAGAGAAATCTAAAATGATCAACAAGGAGATGAGAGATCAACCCCATCAACAATCTAGGAACGAGATTCTTCAAAGAAAATATTTTACTCCTCCTATGAATAATGTTGAATGTTATGTATGTCATAATCTTGGACATGTTGCAGCTAGATGTAGAAGGAGAATGGTTCAAGATCATCACACAGAAAGATCATCACGTTCTAGGTACTTTCAGGGATATTGCTTTTCTTACAATATGTTTGGTCACAAGGCTATTGATTGCTATAGAAGGAATATGAGACATGTAAGATGTTATGCATGTTACAAATTTGGACACATAGCAAAGGAATGCAAGAGAAGATTATGGACACCAAACCAAAAGAAGAAATCATCATCACAGTTGAAGATATGGAAGAAAAAGGAAGTACAGCCAGAAAGATGTGGCATAGCAGAGTACTCAGACATGACAGATTCAGAGGTAGCTGGAAATGTGGAACATCAGTGTTCCAAATCTCATACACGGGTTTCATGAAGACCAGACGCATATATACGCGAGTTAAATGCTGCAGAGTCACGTATATGATGTTCTGAAAGATGCAGCAGTGCAGAAGTCTGATATGGTTCAGTCACAGTTTTGATGATGGCATGGCACTCGTTCAGGGGGAGCATATACTTCAAATAATGCATTGTTGGCATTATGGTTAGAAGTTGTTGATAAATTTTATGAAGCTAAATGATACATCTTGTTGTTTGATCAAAAGAATGGATTGCAGGTTTCAGATCTGGATGCTAGATACTTATAATGAAGATCATATGGTGTATGATAGCTACTGATAACTATCATGGTCTTGTTTAGGCCCTTGGTCTTTGTGAGTCATATGATGTATTTTGTTATCCCAATATGCATTGGATGGATGATGTAACGAGTCATGGTATATCCCCATTTGGTTCGGTGGATGAGTCAATATTTGTATATCCTCACTTAGTTGAGAGATGGATGTATGTATGAGTCTTTGGTGATAGGAAGGTCATTTACAATAGAGTCATGTTCTTCTTGTAGAACATATTTTTGTAGATCTTGCCTACAGTCAAGGGGGAGCATGGACAGTTTTGTACACCTTGGCATATACAAAGGGGGAGCTGAATCAAAGATTTCAGCAGATACTCAGGGGGAGTATGGACAGCATATGGAGATCAAAGAAGAGAATATTTTGGTCCACCCTTTGCCCTTGATGTCAAAGGGGGAGAGTAACTTGGTATAGTGGTTGCCATCAAGTCCAAAGGGGGAGATTGTTGGCATTATGATTCAGGTGTTTTCCTTGATGGCAACTCACTCAGAGGTTTGATACAGGTGATGGCAATGTAATCTAGTGCAGAAGATCAAAAGAGATATATACGTAGGTTGACCGTGATAAAAGTGCGTATATACGCTGGTAATCAGAGTAAAAAGAGTGTATACGTACATACACATGTTCTTAGAAGGAAAGGCGCGTACATGTCGGAAACCATGGTATTGGTCCGTGGTATTGGTCATGGTATTTGGTCCGAAGTAACGACCCCAAGTATTGGGTCCAAGGTTTTTGCTCGACATGGTTTTGGACCATGGTATTGAGAGAAGCCTAAACCTATATAAGGAGAAGATCATTAGGCCAAGAGGGCGTGCAAGAGTGAGCAAGTGATGAACATCTGATAAAGTGTGAGATCTAGATGCTGGTTATGGGTTGGTGATGCCTTGCTTGATCTGAACCAAGGAGGCACTCATGTGAAGGATGGTGAATGATGGATCGGGATCTCAAGGCTTGGAATGATTATCTTTTGAGTATGGATAGACTAGATCTATTGACGCATGTTTATTGTATGAATGTTATGATCTGGGTATGTGCTGATGTCTGAAATAGCTGCGAAGTTATGAGTTGGAATTTGCAGATCTTTACGCGGGTTGTCCTTGGTAAAAGCGCGTATACACGTAGGTTGGGCTCGTCCAAGTAGCGTATACAGTATGAAGTATGATATTTGAAGTTGCTATTGGATCTGGTTGTTGTTGCAGAGTTATGTAGACGTGATAGACGATTATTTCCTCCGTTGAATAATGTTGAATGTTATGTATGTCATAATCTTGGACATGTTGCAGCTAGATGTAGAAGGAGAATGGTTCAAGATCATCACACAGAAAGATCATCACGTTCCAGGTACTTTCAAGGATATTGCTTTTCTTGCAATATGTTTGGTCAAAAGGCTGCTGATTATTATAGAAGGAATATGAGACATGTAAGATGTTATGCATGTTACAAACTTGGACACATAGCAAAGGAATGCAAGAGAAGATTATGGACACCAAACCAAAAGAAGAAAACATCATCACAGTTGAAGATATGGAAGAAAAAGGAAGTACAGCCAGAAAGATGTGGCATAGTAGAGTACTCAGACATGACAGATTCAGAGGTAGCTGGAAGTGTGGAACATCAGTGTTCCAAATCTCATACGTGGGTTTCATGAAGACAAGACGCGTATATACGCGAGTTAAATGCTGCAGAGTCGCGTATATGATGTTCTGAAAGATGCAGCAGTGCAGAAGTCTGATATGGTTCAGTCACAGTTTTGAAGATGGTTGGCACTGGCTTAGGGGGAGCATATACTTCAAACAATGCATTGTTGGCATGTGTTTATAAGTTGGTGATGATGCTTATGTAGCTAAATGATACATCCTGTTAGTTGATAAAAGTAATGGTATTGCAGGTTTAGATGCTGATGCCTATGGTGCAGATCATATATGATGAATGATAGTCATGATTTTGAATGAAGTGCAGGTCCTAAATCTTTCATTTGCTCAGGGGGAGCATGGATGGATTGATACATCTTGGCATATACAAAGGGGGAGCTCATTCAAAGATTTTAGCAGGTACTCAGGCGGAGTATGGACAATAGAAGGTATACCAAGGAAGAGAATATCTTGGTTCACCCTTTGCCCTTGATGTCAAAGGGAGAGAGTGACTTGGTGTGGTGGTTGCCATCAAGTCCAAAGGGGGAGATTGTTGGCATTATGATTCAAGTGTTTTCCTTGATGGCAACTCACTCAGAGGAATGATACAGGTGATGGAAACTCACTTAGAGGATAGATCATAGTGTAGCAGGTAAATAGAGAGATATACGCAGGTTGACCATGAAGAAAGAGCGTATATACGTGGGTTAGCGAAGCAGAAGGAGCGTACGCGTATACACGCGGGTTAATAGAAGTAAAGGCGCGTAAATGTTGGAAATCATGGTTTTGGTCCGTGGTATTTGGTCCATAGTATTTGGTCCAAAGTGACAACCCCAAGTATTGGGTTCATGGTATTGTTTCTACATGGTTTTGGACCATGGTATTGAGAGAAACCTAACCTATATAAGGAGAAGATCATTAGGCCAAGAAGAGGTGAAAAGGGTGAGCAAGTGATGACATCTGATTAAGTGTGAGATCTAGATGTTGGTTATGGGTGGTGAGCCTCTTGAACTGAACCAAGGAGGCACCATGTGAAGGATGATGAATATGGATTGGGAATCTCAAGGCTGGAATGATTATCTTTATATGGGTTGAGTATGGATAGACTAGATCTATTGACGCATGTTTATGAATGTTATGATTTGGGTATGTTCTGATGTCTGAAATAGTTGCAAAGTTATGAGGTTGAATTTGCAGATCTGTACGCGGGTTGTATTTGGTAAAAAGGCGTATACATGCAAGTTGGGTTCGTCCAAGTAGCATATACAGTATGAAGTATGATATTTGAAGTTTCTATTGGATCTGGTTGTTGTTGTAGGGTTATGTAGACTGTGTTGTTGACAGGGTTTCAGTATTGGGTGATTCAGAGATTGAAGACGCAGGTTGTATTGCAATGGTGATTGTTTTATGGATCCAGTATGAAAATGTATGAAACGTGGTCCCTGGATGATCATAGGCCGGCACCTACGTACTGGTAAACATATTGGCCAGTACAAGAGCTAGGGGGTTGTAGCTCCCTTCCAGGAACAACTGGAAAACGAGTGAAGGTTGGAGCCTTTAGTAGGCCAGCGCCTACGTACTAGTAAATGGAACGGCTAGTACAAGAGCTAAGAAGGTTGTAGCCTTCTGCAGGTAGAAGCCTGCGTACTGGTAAAGGACTGCACCAGTACATTGTAAAAGAAGTTTCTTATTAATGGAAGATAGAAACAAATTGCAGCAGGTGGGTTTCACCCACATTGGGTTTCCACCTTATATCATGGTGTTCATGTGTGCTCTTTATGTGTGATGATCTGTTCTGTTTACTGCACCTGATTACTGGTAATATGGTTAATAATGTTCTGATGAATTTACTGAAGATAAGTTAACTGAATCATAAGATTACTGCATGTACGCTAGTTGCATTTAACACAGTCGCGTATATACGCGGATATCCTTAACCGAAGTCGCGTATATGAATCTGAGTATGAAAAATGAAAAAGTTTTTTTGACGTGATAATACTGATTCACCCCCCCCTCAGTATTATTTCCAACACTCTGTACTTTATCTGAAAATCACCGAGAAGGTCAAGTAGTAGCAAAAACACTTGTTAGCCCATGCATTCATCAATAATTCATCAACTAATCAAAGCATAACAAGAGTCATAGCTAGTACATGTTATAGAACCATGCTTATAACCAACATATAACCAGAATATTAACCATGACAAAACAACCATCAAATCAACATAATAACAAGTACAAGTGCTTATAAATCACAATAGGAAGATATCTCTTATTAACATATGCAAAAGCCAACCAAGTCGGGCACTTTACCACCCAACCATAGATTGAGCTAAACCAAATATTTCTTTCAGCCAATCACCCCCATGCCATATTCCAAGCATGAATGTGGGATCTCATGGGATAAACCAAGACATAAACAACCAAGGGAATCAAGAAGTTAAGCCACCTCCACCCTCAAACTATTGCGATCTCACCAAAACCAGTAAAGAGATCACAAAACCAAAACAAGCTTGGATGCCTCAAAATTCCTTCACCATCCCTTGAGGAATTTTCCTGTCTCTACCCACCTATTGAGGGCTTCCTGGGAAAACCATTTCCACCCCCAACCCTTGGGAATTTTTTTGATACCACCTCACCCTGATCCAAAACCTTTCAAAAATTCAAAGCTCAATTAAAAAATAATCCCATCACACCATTGTTTTCCAGGAAATGGCAAGGTGAGGCTAAAAACACTGTCTGACTAGGAAAAACCCATGCCAATGATAGCAAATGAACCAAATAAACAAATGCATGTACCATGCATTCACACCTTAGCTAGGAAATCACACATGCAACTTGTTAGTTGCAAAATCCTCTTGTTGAGGTTGATGATCCAACCTTCTCCTTGCTTTCATTTTCTTTCCTTGTTTGTCCTTTTCCTTCCTTTGCTTGCTTGCTTTCTCCTCTTGGTTCTCTTCTCTCTCTGAAACTAATTCCAAAGCCAAACTGACAAAAAACTATGAACTGATCCTAAAAAGCCTTTAAATCATTGAGGCCTCTATTTTCTTCATTTCCCTTAATTTTCCTTCTAATTTCCCTCTCATGCAAAAATGTTTCTCTTCACCTTCCTTTTCTCCTATTTTCCTTTATTTTCATAGATAAATATTAATTAATGTCTCTTTTCCTTTGCCCATGCATTTGCCAATTTCCTTAGACATTAATAAACTGAAAGTGATGCCCGCTATAGTGCTTTGCCCAACATTCAGCTTACACTGCGTGTCCCATGACCTTCGCCTTATTTTTCATTTATTAACCTTTATTACATGAAATTTTAACCTGGGGCTATTACAAACCCCACCCCCTTAGGGGAACACCATCCTCAGTGCTCTATGACACCTATCACCATCAAACTGCTGAAAAAAAAAAAAAGAAGAAGAAGAAGAAGAAGAAGAAGAAGAAGAAGATATTGCCTATGGATCTTTTATAACATAGCTCGATGCAATATATACAGTGAACAACTACCGCAAACCATGATCAACATGAAAAACATGACAATCATACCACTTATTGGAGTTTTATAACACAACTCATTGCAGTATCTACAACCTTATACATATACCAAACTCATTTGCTTGACCCAACAAACAATGAAGGATACAAAGCCCACATTTGATCAACCATCTCCCATGTGGCTTCATTGGGCCCAAATTGCTTCCAATGCACTTTAACTTGCTTGATTTATTGGTTCCAGAGCATGAGTTGTTTATGTTGCAATATGCACTAAGGTTCTGGATGGAATTCTCCCTCTGGATCCACCTACAATATAGACCATCCAATCACATGATCAACATCCTAAACATACTTCTTAAGCAATGAAACTTGGAAAACATCATGGACTTTCAATATCAAAGGCAATGCAAGTCTATAGGCCACTAGTCAAACCCTATCAAGGATTTTGTAAGGCTTGCAATACCAAGGTGTCAGCTTGGCACATGACCCAATCCTCAAGGAGCTCCTCTTAGGCTTGATGCGCAAGTACACATGCTCCCCAACCTGAAGCTCCTTAAATACCCTATGTTGATCTGCATAAATATTTTGCTTGTCCTTTGTTGCCTTCAAATTCCTCTTAATAACCTACATTTATTGTTCCATATCTGCCAACATGTCTGGTCCAATAAATACCCTGTTCACTAGATCACTCGAGCTGATAGGAGTATTACAACTCCACCCATTAACAACCTCAAATGGAGTCATCCTCAAGGATTCTCGATACCCATTATTAAAAGCAAACTATACCAATGGAATATACTCTCACTTCCTTTTTTATTCATGATGTGCATCCTCAACATGTCTTGAAGAATCCTATTGACCCTCTCTCTTTTTCCATTTGTCTATGAATGATAAGTTGTACTGAAATCCAACTTTGTCCCCACGACTGCAAACAACTCCTTCCAAAACATGGAAGTGAACTTGGCATCTCTATCTGATACAATCTTCTTAGGAACACCATGCAATCTCATTATCTCCCTGATGAAAATTTGATCTACCTCATTAGCTGAATTCATAGACTTAACTACAATGAAGTGAACTACCTTACTTGACCTATTAACCGCAACCATGATGGAATAATGTTGCTTCGATGTCCTTGGAAAACCTATAATGTAGTCCATGGAAATGACCTCCCATTTCCACCCTAGAATAGGAATTGACTGCAATAAACCTCTTAGATGCTTACACTCTACTTTTACTTGTTGATAGTCTAAACATCTCGCAACAAACTCAACCACCTCTTTCTTCACGTTTGACCAATGATAGAAATTCTTAATTGTTGTTAATGTCTTCTGATATCTCTGGTGACCTGAATACATCTTGACATGAAACTCTATCAAGATAAGTTTCTTAAGCTCACTGTCATCTGGTACATAAATCATGTTCCCGAATCTTACCAAGCCATTTGTCGTGAGATGATACTCCTCATCCTTATCACCTACACCTTGTTGTTGTAACTTGTGCCTCAACCACCAAAACATGCCATCATGTTGTCCCACTTGCAAGATTTTCTCCTGCAAGTCTATCCTATAAGAACCCACTTATATAATGTGAGCCACCCACACTCTTCTACTAAGAGAATCTGCAACCCTTTTCTCCTTTCATTTGATGTACTTGATCTCAAAGTCAAACTCACTAAGAGTAGCCAACCATCTAGATTTCCTGGAATTCAGATTGGGTTGGTCAAACAAGTACCTTAGTCCATTGTGATCACTCATTAGAATAAATCACTTGCTAAGAAGATAATGTCTCCACATCTTTAAGGCATGAATAATAGCTTCCAACTCAAGATTGTGAGTCACATAGTTTTTCTCGTGCTCATTTAACTTCCTGGAATCATAGCATACCACCTGTCACAGTTATATTAGGACTCCACAAAGTCCTCTCTACAAGCATTTGTACATACCACGAAATCTTTTTATGGATCTACGATCTTCAAGACCAAATCATTTGTAAGAAAATGCTTCCACTGCTCAAAACTAGTTGCACACTCCTCAATCCATTCAAACTTCTTTCCTTTTCTCTGCAAATATGTAATAGGATAGGAAATCCATGAGAAGTTCCTGATGAACCACCTGTATTAACTTGCTAGTCCCATGAATGATCTGACCTCATCCACATTCCTAGGAATCGCCCACTCCATTATAGCTCTGGTCTTTTCCGAGTCCATTTCTATACCTTCGTTGGAAACAACATGTCCCAAGTAATGAACTTTTGTCTAAAATAAACTGCACTTTCTAAGCTTGGCATACAATTGATGCTCTCTCAACAATCTCAACACTTCTACCAAGTGTTTTACATGATCTTGCTCATTCTTAGAATATATCAATATGTCATCAATGAATACTATCACAAACCTATCCAAATATGGACACAACGCACTATTCATCAAACACATGAAAGTAGTTCGAGAATTAGTAAGAACAAACATAACCACTACAAATTCATAATTCCCATACCTGGTACGAAACAATGTCTTGTAGATGTCCTCTTCTTTGATGCATACCTGATGATATCCTGATCTCAAGTCAATCTTTGAGAACACTGCTACTCCCTTCAACTGATCAAACAAGTCATCAATCCATGGCAATGGGTACCTGTTCTTGATTTCCACCTTGTTCAATTGTTTGTAATCAATGCATAACCTAAGAGTACCATCCTTGTTCTTATGGACAACACTGGTGCACCCCAAGGCAACACACTTGGCCTTATGTATCCCTCATTAAGCATTTCCTTAAGTGCAACTTTAGCTCCACTAACTCTAAAGTGCTCATTCTGTAAGGTGCCTTTGATGTTGGTGTTGCTCCTGGTACCAACTCAATAGAGAGGTCCACTTCCATATGAGGCGGTAACTCTGAAATATATGTTGGAAATACATCCTGAAACTAATACAAAGCCAAATACCTCTTCAAGACTTCGTCATCCTCAACATCCTTTCCTTTGTCACTAGAGACATGCACTGCAAACAATACACATCCTTTCCTGCAACTTCACCTTTCCTACATAGTTGTAACCATTCTCACTGATGTAGGCTTCCTCTTTCCCTATAAGATTCTCTTCTCTCCATCATCATCCAAGCACTCAATAGGCTTCTTGTAGAAATCTACCTTAGTCTTGTGAAGGTACAACCAATCCATACCCAAAATCATATTGTATGAACCCAAAGGAAGCACATTTAGATGTGTTGATGTAGGCATACCATTTAGCTCAAATGCACAAGCTCTCACCCAATGATGAACTCTTTTCTTGGTGATGAGCCTTGATATTACAACAAGAATGCTGCAACTCCCAAGGCTACTGACTTTAATTATCAACCTCGAGTTTGTACAAACTTAAGAGGTTTAGGCACTATACGGGCGGCATACAATGTGTCCTTCCTTTGCTGTCATGATGTAATGGAATGCATGTACTAAAATCAAATCCTAAACTAATTGTAGAAAATGAAATGTTCAAAATGGAACCTTAACCTATTGCAAGAAAGAAAGTACAAGAAAAGAGACAGAAATTCAATGCTAAATCACACCATTTCCTAATTAACTACCAAGAAACTATGCTTTGCAATAATGCTAAATTATCTTGAACCAATTCTACTATCTAAGCATGGAAGTAAGAAGCATCAAACATCACTAATGTGCAAGTAAATGGACTGAAATAAATATGTTTTTGTCTTTTTGTCTTTTCATGCAAAATCAAGTATGCAAACTAATGTCCTTTGGTGATGTGGTAGGTGAATTAAGGATGTTGGAGATTGGATGGAAGGGTTAGGAGATGGTTGGGTGGTGTGGGAGACTCTTGGGAGGCTTTTGGTGACTTCCTAGAGGTTTTCTCTCAATTCGGCCTCAAAACAGGCCATTTTAGGAAAACCTATAGGCAGGGAAAATTTTAAGAACACCCCCTAAATTTATAAATATAATAAATGGGCGAATCTTCATGGTATATAGGAAAAATGGAAGGCGATTTTATCAATAATTTAATATGTATATATAATTTTTTGGCGAATCTCTCACGAGTCATGGCGAATATTTTACTCAATTATAAAATCTTGTAAGATCTTGGTATTACCATGGGTTATCATAAACCTAGAGCTTAAAATGTTTAACATACATTAAATTAGAACATCCATTTTTACTCTTGATCTAGCCCTGAGAGGGATCAAATATTTTTTCACTCTATGCTAGTTTGCATATCACGATATTTGATATCCAGAGTAAAGATGGATCTATGCTAGTTTAATTCCCCCATTTAAATAGGCTACATTCTAGGTGAATACCATGGGTCAATACCATGTGCCATTTTGGTGAATACCATGGGTCAATACCATGTGCCATTTTATTTTTATTAATACTAATATTAGGGTTAATAATGTTTTTTTGCATGGTATTAATAACAATCTAGTCCATGGTATTTGTCCCATATTATTTTGCCCATAGGTTTTACCTAAATATAACGCATTTTTGAGTGTTCGTAAATATAACGTGACTTATGGAGTAAATATAAAAAAATATTTTATTTGTTTACTATAGGTCTCATTTATTTGTATTTTTATTAATTTACCATACCTCTTACAAATATGGTATTTGGCCCATAGGATTAACTTAAATAAAACCTCTTTCTTGAGCCTACATAAATAGAACGAGGGTTATGGACTAAGGTTTTATTTATTTACCATACGTCTATTTTATTTATATTTTTATTGATTTAGCAAACCTTTTGAGTAAGTATAAAAGGACGTTTTATTTATTTATCATATCTCCACTTTACTTATATTTTTATTTGTTTACACCCTTGCATGTATATAAGGAGACTTATGGAGTAAATATAAAAAATGTTTTATTAATTTACCATACTTTTCATTTATTTACATTTTTATTAATTCACCATACCTCTTTTATAAATATGGTATTTGGCCCATAGGATTCACTTAAATAAAACCTATTCTTGAAAATGGGCGAATGGATTCACTTAAATAAAACCTATTCCTGAAAATGGGCGAATGGAAGGTTCTAACTCCTAATTTCAAGGGCTAAATTTACCTTTCTTACCCTCTCCCTTAATAAAAGGTGGGCTATTTGAGGTGATTTGTAAAAAAGTACTATGATACAAAATATTCGCCCACTAAAAATTTAAAACCCCTTAATTTCGCCAAAGGGCGAACATTCGCCCCTAAAATTTTCTATGCCTATAGGATGTACTAGAAAAATGAACCTACAAGATACAACCGAGAGAAAAATGTGATGTGTTGGAGGTGATGGGAGGCCTAGGAAAGATGTGTTATGGGTTGAATGGAGTGGGAGAAGTTCTAGGATCACTCAGAAGTCAATATCCAAGATAGTAGATAGCTGGATTCGCTCAATGTGCTTGGAAGAATTTTTATGAAAAATGATGGAAAAATGGTGAAGGTGATGGTGAAAACAAGGGATGGCTAAGGTGGATGGAGTGGAAGGTGCTTGCTGGCTATGAAGTCTTAGTCTCCTCCCGAAGCACCAAAAATATCTCTGTCAACCTATGAAAAAAAAAATAAAAAAACATTACTAGTCAAAAAATCTAGAAATTTGAGAACTAGTGAGCTAGTAAATCTAAAAAGTGCCTAACCAAATCAACTGAAAATGCAATGAGGTAATTTTTGTTATGAACTAGATTTTTTTTTTGATCTAATGTAAGTGGAATCATTTGATTGAAGCTTGTTAGCATGCTCTAAAAAATAGCAGAAATTTACTTTTTTTTTGCTACAAAGGAGGTCCATCAATCTAGATTTGGGAATAAGAAGACTAATCCAAGCAACTCAATGATTATTATGAGCTTACGAAGCTTTTCCAAGGCTGAAATAATGCTTTTGATCCTGCAAAAGAACTTACATCAACCATTTAACTCAATCCTACAACAAAAAATCATTAATAATAAATGCAAAAATAGAAAGAAAGAAAAACTAGAGATGCATGTGAATAAGCAATGAAAATAAGGAAAGAAAATGATACAAAAAGGCTTTGAGGTTCTTGGGATGGCCAAGCCCAAGGAAACTTAGAGACTTATGGAAGGAAACAAGATTTAGAAGTTGGACATGACATCAATCTTCATTATTTTCATCAATAGAATTGCATTCCTACAAGAAAATACAATGGAGCTGCAAAAATACAAGCTCTCTCCACAATAACACTAATGAAAATCTCCCCCTAGAGGAAAATTTGACTTGGTATTATACAAAATTATTAGGAATCATTCCCCGTGAATGTAGGAAGCTTTCCCCACCAAAATCCCTTGATTAGTGGATCTAGTCCCCAATACTAGGAATTTGTGTTAAATGGCAGGGAACACATTCCTAGATTTTCTCAATCATTCCCTAGAGGCAAATTCGACTTGGTACATATACAAAATGATTAAGAATCATTCCCCATGGATGGAGGAAGCTTTCCCCACCGAAATCCCTTGATTAGTGGATCTGCTCCTTTGATTGATGGATCCGCTCCCTTGATTAGTGGAACACATTCCTAGATTTTCTCAATCATTGGAGTTCCACAATTTGTGTCATAATTCCATAATCTTGTTGATATTATTTATTATTGTCCTCTGTAGTAGGGTCAATCCCTAAATTTTTCTCCTCGCCAATCTTTTCATTATCTGCCCAATATTCTATAATATTCCACAAAAATAAAATAATTATTAGGGCACAAATAGCAATTATTCATAACCTTCCTAATGATATATTTAAAAGTTAAAAATAAATTATCTAATGCAAAAAGAGAGGTTTAATGTGCTGAAGGATGGTCATAGGCCTTAATTTATGTTTTAAATTAGAGGCATGGGCCTTAATTTATGTCTAATTTAGAGGCCCGTCATACCCCTTGCTGAAAGTGTTGTTCATCCTTTGAGCAATGTAGTGACCTCATTGTGCCTCATCCATGTCCCTGGTGACCTCTATTTTGTGCATTAAGAATCTTGGCTGTAAGCTCTGCAAGGACAAGCCCAAATACATATTTATTCAAAGAAAAATCATTGTTTCTTAAAACCATTAGCTTGCTTTCTTGCCCTTATTCAAGATGAGATCTTGAATATTTTTTTAGTTTGGCAAGGTCTTCCACACCCTTATCAACCATCTGCTACCATGTTCCATCATTTAGATACCTCTTGTAGGATTTTTAGGTCACTGTAATTCCTACAGGATCATCCTGTAGAAAACACAGTCCCTTTGTAAACTGAAGTAAAGGAGTGGAAAAAATGACAGAAATGGTGGAGGAATGAATGGTAATAAGTGGTAAAATGAAAATGTGAGTGACAAGGGTCTCTTTGTGATCCTCCTTTGCTCTTTGGCCATCCTTTTTGCTGACTTGCAAATGGAAATTTCATGAAAATGGAGAGGATGCTCTTTTTTTATTTCAAGAATGAAATGGGATGGATGAATGATGAATATATAGTGAATATGAAGTGGATGGAGGGCTTGGAGTGCTTTGGTGACCTTGGCCTTTGCAAAAAATTTCTTCTTTTAATTGTTGTCTTATTCCTTGAAATCATCACCTTTCATAATTTGACTTTTCAACATTGCATGAGTGAAGGAGTGAGCTGCAATCAACTAATTGAAGGCGGTTGAGACTGTTGACCCATCCTTAGCTTATAAAACCTCATCTCTCATGCATTGACAACAGATTTCTAACTATAATATGCTCACGAGAAGAGGTCAAGAATATTTCATACCTGTACCTACCTGATGGTTGTTGGAGAGACATGCATGTTGCTGCTGAGTTGATGTTGATGTGCAGGTATTTGATGGTGATGTTGATGATCCTAATGTTGTTGCTAAGCTCTGGAGGAGCTTCTTTGACCTCTGGATCTCCTTTAAAACTACTCACTGCCAATCTTGTAGCTGTTGTTCTATATCTTGTAGGTTTATAGGACAACAACTTGTTTTGTCCATATCTCCCAAACAGTAGACTGGATTGAGATGAAACTTTTTGAGCATGTTGCCATCATCATTATGCACCTCTACATATAAAAAATTTGGTAAATGGATGCACGGATCTTGGAAAAAACTAAAAATGGCTGAAGGTGATGGAGGTCGATTTCTTGGAAATCGTGCATTGGAATTTGCTGAAATTGCTCAGGCATGTTACCATCATCCATATGCATCTCCCAATGAAATGAATTTTTAAATGGATGCACGGATATTGAGAAAAGGCAAAAATGACTGAAAGTGATGGAGGCCAATTTCTTGGAAACCATGCACTGGAATTTGCTGAAATTGTTCGGGCATGTTACCATCATCCATATGCATCTCCCCCTGAAACAACTTGGAAAATGGATGCATGGCTTTTAGGTTATGGCAAAAACAAATTTATACTCTATGTATCTTTGTATCCTGTAGTAAAACATAGCATCTTGTATTTTTTAGGACAACAAGGAAAATGAGTGGTAGAAGCTTGAGAATGATGAGTGGATGGTGAAAATAGATGAGGGTGATGGATTGGCATGGCCTTGGCCTTGTTGGAGCATTTGAGTGAAGTAGGAGAAAGTCATTTGACTTATTTTGACTAGGCTTGACCAATTTTCCTTTTGGAACCAACTTGTTCTTGTTGCTTGCAGATGTTGGAGAGTACATGCATGCATAGAGCAAGGATTTTTTTTTTTTTTCTTCTAGGCCTACTAGCCGCCTCAATGAGGTTTTCAACTAGTAGGTCTGCCTTGGTGCCTCAAAGGAGGTTTTCAACTAGTAGGTCTGCCTTGGTGCTTCAAAGGAGGTTTTCACCCAGGATCTTTTTTTTTTTTCAACCCATTGACTGCTTCATGGAGGTTTTCAATCAATGAGCCAATCTGAGGTACCTCCAAGGAGGTTTTCACCTCAGATTTTTGTTATTTCTCCCTCTCCTTTTTTTTTTTTTTTTTTTTACCCTACCCTACTTGAAAAACAAAATCACTTTCAAGTATAAGAATATTTCCAATGGAGCCATGTACACATCAAGATGACATACAAAATGATGTGAAGGCTTGAAATGTATGCTTTGACATGTACCTGGATTTGAGCTATCAAATGCTTTGACTTTGATGATATTAAGCACAATTGAAGAAGAGAGTGTTGTTGCAACTTAGTGACTGTTTGGAACCATATTTCAATATATTTGTGATGCCTCTGGTCCACTTGCTGATTTAGATCATCTTGTATGTCTTCGTCTACCATGACCTTCAAGTCTTCCTCTTTTTGTTGATTGGTCTCTTGAATACATGGAGGATTTGATGGTAACCATGAGGGAGCTTTCCCACTCTTTGATTTTGCTGTCTGCTCTTCATCAAATGCAACCCATGGTTCTTTGATCTTCTCTTTTGAGTCTTCTTCTTCTGGTTGTGGTCCTTCAATGATATCAATATAATCTCTTTTTTGCAATACTCTTCCTGAGCTATGGTGAATACCATTGAGCTCAAGAGGAGTTGTTTGGAAGTGTTGTACCTTAGCATTATAAGTGGGCTAAACTACTTCAATGTGTGGGTTTGGAAATGGTGGTATAGGTAGTTGAGTGGGAGTGTATATTTGAGATGGATGTGGATGGGGTTGAGATTGTGGTGGAGGTGAATGGTAGGGATAACATGGAGTTTGGTATGGAGGGTATTGAGGGAAATATTGAGGATATTGTGGATGGCTCACATAAGTTCCTTGTTAACCTTGTTGCCAAGATTGGTTTTGGGGTTGATATGGCCAATGTTGCCAAGGAAAAGGTGTGTACCAATTACTTTGAGGTCGATACATAAGATTGAAATTGTGAATTAGGCTCTTTCATCATATCAGACTGAATACGCTGCCATGGTCCTCTTAGAGCTACATAACATTGTTTCATTGGTAATTGACTTGCTCCATTGTCCTCTTGGTGAAATTCCTTCAAACTTGGTAATGAGGAGCAACATTTAACATTATGCGATTTTGCATGGACAACACAAACATCTTCTTTTTGTTCATTTTGTATTCTTAACATTTCTACTTGTTTGGTTAGATTGCTAAGAATTTATGTTTTAAAGTCATCAAACAAATTTCCAAGTTTAGCTTGACTTACTGATATTGATGTTGATTTACCTACTCTTGCTTTTCCTCTTGATATATGTTGGAATGTTTCACACATTTCCTCAAGTGATAATTGATATACATCACCTCTACTTATGAGATTAAAGAGATCAATCCACTCATCCCTAATTGTTCTAAGTAAGAGGGTTTTAGTGTGTCAGATCCTAAATGATGTAGTTTTTCCCTCTTAAGATTATACATGGACCTCTCTATTATATTCTCTAGACTCTCATCTTCTCTTTGATTCATTCTAAAGATTTCTTCTTTAGGATCATGATCTACATATTTTTCTAGGAATATCTTTTGCATATCATTCCATGATCTTATTGAATTAGTCCCTAAACTCATAAACCATTTAAGAACTCTATTCTTCAATGTCGCAGGAAACAATCTCAATTTTTGAGTTTTTAATAAGTAACCATAAGATCTACAAACAATCTCAAATTCAAAGAGAAAGGTTTCCAGATCCTCTGACCTTAGACCATGAAATTTTGGAAGAAAAGATGGACGGATGTTATTCATGTGCACACTACCATCAATATCTTGAATGGGAAATCCAAGAGGATCTTCCTCATCATCTCCATCCATTTCTTCTACTTTGATTGCCATCTTCTTCTTCTACTTGCAAAATAAATGGTGATGTGGCTCTTACTACACCATGTGATCAAATGGGGGGTGGGTTGGCGTTGGGGAATCTTTTGTTTTTGTTTTTATGATTGAATGAAAACTATAATGCAGTGCAATTTTCTACTTTTGAAATTAAATATGCTTAATGCAAATATTCTTTGTTTTTGCAAAAAGTAAAAAGAAATGAAACAACTAGGGAAGAAAACAATGCATACTTTGACACCTCCCCGACAGCGGTGCCAAAAATTGATGAGCCTCGGTATTGCAACAAAAATGTTGCAACTCCCAAGGCTACTGACTTTAATTATCAACCTGGGGTTCGTACAAACTTAAGAGGTGTCAACACTATATGTGCGACATACAATGTGTCCTTCCTTTGCTATCATGATGTAGTGGAATGCATCTATTGAAACCAAATCCTAAACTAATTGTAGAAAATGAAATGTTCAAAATGGAACCTGAACCTGTTGCAAGAAAGAAAGTACAAGGAAAGAGACAAAAATTCAATGCTAAATCACACCGTTTCTTAATTAACTGCCAAGAAACTACGCATTGCAATAATGCTAAATTATCATGAACCAAATGCTATCATTTAAGCATGGAAGTAGGAAGCATCAAACATCAATAATGTGCAAGTAAAGGGACTGAAATAAATATGTTTTTGTCTTTTTGTCTTTTCATGCAAAATCAAGTATGCAAACTAATTCCCTTTGGTGATGTGGCAGGTGAATTAAGGATGTTGGATGGAAGGGTTAGGAGATGGTTGGATGGTGTGGGAGACTCTTTGGAGGATTTTGGTGACTTCCTAGAGGTTTTCTCTCAATTCAACCTCAAAATAGGCCATTTCAAGAAAACCTACAGGATGTACTAAAAACCTACAGGATGATCCTATAGGAATAGGAATTACAGTGAACCTACAGGATACGACTGAGAGCAAAATGTAAGGTGTTGGAGGTGATGGGAGGCCGATGAAAAGTTTGCGATGGGTGAAATGGAGTGGGGGAAGGTCTAAAATCACTCAGAAGTCAATATCCAAGATAGTAGAGGGTTGGATTCGCTCAATGTGCTTGGAATAATTTTTATGAAAAATGATGGAAAACTAGTGAAGGTGATGGTGAAAACAAGGGATGCCTAAGGTGGATGGAGTGGAAGGTGGATGTTGGCTATGAAGTCTTAGTCTTCTCCTGAAGCACCAAAAGGACCTCTGTTAAACTATGCAAAAAAAATAAAAAAAAATTACTAGTCGAAAAATCTAGAAATTTGAGAACTAGTGAGCTAGTAAATCTAAAAAGTGCCTAACCAAATCAAGTGCAAATGCAATGGGGTAATTTTTGTTATGAACTAGAATGTGTTTTTGATCTAATGTAGGTGGAATCAATTCGATTGAAGCTCGTTAGCATGCTCTAAAAAATAATAGAAATTTATTGTTCTTTGTTAAAAAGGAGGTCCACAGTCTAGATTTGGGAATAAGAAGACTAATCCAAGCAACTCAATGATTATTATGAAATTTGAAAGCTTTTCCAAGGATGAAATAATGTTTGTGATTGTGCAAAAGAACTTACATCAACCATTTAACTCAATCCTACAACAAGAAATCATTAATACTA
This sequence comes from Pinus taeda, assembly GCA_000404065.3. Classification (NCBI taxonomy): domain Eukaryota; kingdom Viridiplantae; phylum Streptophyta; class Pinopsida; order Pinales; family Pinaceae; genus Pinus; species Pinus taeda. The sequence goes on from APFE030243097.1 coordinate 18,831, forward strand.
GATGCAGAAATAGAAAGAAAGAAAAATTAGAGATGCATGTAAATAAGCAATGAAATGAAAGAAAGAAAATGATACAAAAGGACTGTAAGGTTCTTGGGATGGCCAAGCCCAATGAAACTCAATGAAATATGGAGGAGAACAAGATTTATAAGCTAGACATGACACCAATCTTCATTATTTTCATCAATAGAATTGCATCCCTACAAGAAAATACAATGGAGCTGTAAAAGTACAAGCTCTCTCCACAATAACACTAATGAAAATCTCCCCCTAGAAAATTCGACTTATTACTTATACAAAATGATTAGGAATCATTCCCCATGAATGGAGAAAGCTTCCCCACCAAAATCCCTTGATTAGTAGATCTAGTCCCCAATACTAGGACTTTGCATTAAATGATAGGGTACACATTGCTAGATTTTCTCAATAATTCCCTAGAGGTAAATTTGACTTGGTACTTATAAAAAATGATTAAGAATCATTCCCCATGGATGGAGGAAGATTTCCTCACTGAAATCCCTTGATTAGTGGATCTGCTCCCTTGATTGGTGGATCTGCTCCTTTGATTAGTGGAACACATTCCTATATTTTCTCAATCATTGGAGTTTCACAATTTGTGCCATAATTCCATAATATCTTGTTGACTTATTATTTATTATTGATCCTCCAGTAATAGGGAACAAGTCTCTAAATTATCTCCTCCCCCAACTCTTCATAATCTGCCCAATATTCTCATAATATTCCACAAAAATAAATAATATTAGGCACAAATATTCAATTATTCATAAACCTTCCTAATGAATATATTAAAGTTAAAAATAAATTATCTAATGAAAAAAGAGAGGTTTAATGTGCTGAAGGATCGTCATAGGCCTTAATTTATGTTTTAAATTAGAGGCATGGGCCTTAATTCATGTCTAATTTAGAGGCCCATGGTCCCTATAGCTAACTGCACCAACCAAGACTCTGCATGCACTTCTTTACACAAGCCACACTTATCCACCACGTTAGGATTAACATAAATATCATTAGATCTAGGGTCAATCAAAATAGAAACAACTGAATCATAGACCTTACATGCAATCTCAATAATGGATGCTTGATGATCCGTCTACTTGTTATCAAATGTTGCATAAATTTGAGGAATGCTCTGACCAACATCCCCAACTGTCTGTGCTTTCTAACATTGTAGATATGAGGTTTGTCACCCTATTACAATGGATAATCCTTCTTGTGATGATCTTTGCCACATATCCAACATTGCAACAGTTCTCTACAACTACCCCTATTTTTTTCTCTCCAAGTTGAGATCCATGTCCCTTCTCTGTTGTATTGAAATTCTTGTAAGGAGCCACATTTTCTTTCTCACATGCATCTTGAGGTATTTCCCTCTTTGGAGGCCATTTTCCTTTAGTCTTTTCATTTCCTTTCCAATTTCACTTAGGTTCAGTCTCGTGCTTCAACTGCTCATAACAGTGCTTCAACTTCCCAATGAATTTCTCCAATGTCTAAGTCTCATCATACTCAATCTGATCCTTAAACACTAATGGCAGTCGACTGACGAATCTTTGAACTTTTTCTTCTCATCCTTGAGATAAGGTACATACCTCAACAACTCTAGAAACTTAGCCATGTACTATTAATTTTTCATAGACCCCATCTTCAATTCATAAAACTCCTTAGCCTTACCGTCATAGTACCTTTCTAAGATATACTTATTTTGGAAAATTATCTTGAATTCATGCAAACTCAACTCTGTCTTGATGCCTTTGACACGCTTCACATATTCCCACCAAATGTTTCCTTTTCCTTTGAGACTGAAAATAGTTATCCTAACCTTCATGTTCTTTGTATAATCATGTAGCTCTAAGAACTTCTTCATCCCAAACAACCCTGCTTCTGCATCTTCCAGCTTTAACTCTCCATTGAATGTAGTAGGCTTGGCCTTCTTGAAATCTTTGGAAATTATCCCATCTCGCTCCTCCTGTAAGGATGGTAATGATGATGACCATGATGTCTATCTGAACCTAAACTAGAATCAAACCCATAACCACTACCTCTCCTATTAGGTGTATCCATCCATCTGCCACCTTTGTCTGTATCATCCATGTCCAACCTATGCATTGATCGAGACCTACTACCATTTTCCGCATTAGTCTTATCCTTTTGTCCATAACTGATAATTGGTTTTCCCTATCTATGCAAATCTAATAAACTCTAAAATATCACTACATTGAACTCTACTTTATTTTTCTATGCTCTGACAAGTCTTTCATCTGACTAAATAATCTTGTCATTATCTACTTTGCAACTTCTGATTTTTTCCTTAAACTTCTCAAGGTATCTACTATGTTAGGAGAGTACTCATCTCTTTGATGCTCATCTAATCTATAAGGAGATTCATGTGAACTATAATCCACCATTCTTCTTTTCATCTCTAATCCTATATCTCTTGCAAACATACCATGTCAGATAACCAAATATAAACATAATCAAACATACCTTAGTGAAGTTCAGGGGAGGCTATCTCATCTGCACAAATCAATTCAAATTAGCACAATACACACACACACATATAATGACACCATCCTATCAACATCTTACATCATGCATGATAACTCAACTGTAACATCGACTATATACATGACAACCATAGCCACTGCAATGCATGCATATGACTGACATGCATGCATAACAATCACATCCTTCCCATCCAGTCCAAGCCCACATTTACCTGCTAAATGTGAAGCAGAGTGCTACTATGACATGACTCGACCTCCAAGCTCCAGTGATGGAAGTGGGGCCGATAAACCGAACACATACTGACATCTCGTAGGGCTATAGGGCACTTAGGGGGCCAAAGGACCACCCTAGGTGACCAAACCTTGAGTTGGGGTTGTTTTTCTCACAACTTAACCCCCAACTGCATGCATAACAAGGCCTGTGTGTGGTTATAGGTCTCTGACCACATGCACAACAATGCATCCATGTAGTTATAGCCCAAATCTCTAGTTCAGAGGGTGCAGTCCCAAGATCTGAGCCACTTTTCCAAGCCATCCTCTAGACCATTGCCCAAAAGTACTTATAACTTATCATAATGATAAATTACATAACGACAAATATTTTCATACAAAACTCGAACAAGAACTAACCCATGACATTCCTAGTCCATAACAGACATTTCATCAAACACATGGAAACCTTGTAAGCTACAGGTCATGAATGCATATCTGAGTGTAAACCTTTGTACTTTGGCTGAAAATCACTTAGAAGGTTTGATTCCCTCTCAAGTAGGTACAATCCCACTTGTTATCCCATGCATTCATCAACTAATCAAAGCATAGTAAAAACCATAGCTAGAACATGCTATAGAACCATTGTCATAACCCACATATAACCAGAATATTAACTATGAAAAAACAATCATCAAATCAACATAATAATAAGTACATTTTCTTATAAATCACTATAGGAAAATAACTCTTATTAACATATGAAAATTCCAACCAAGTTAGGGACTTCCATGTACCACTTGACCATAGATTGAGCTGAACCAAATCTTTCTTTCATCCAATCACCCTTGTGTCATATTCCAAGCATGAATGTGGGATCTCATGGGATAAAACAATACATAAAAAATCAAGGGAATCCAAAGGTTAAATCATCTCCACCCTTAAACTACCGCAATCTCGCCAAAATTGGTCAAGAGATAAAAAAAAAAACCAAAACAAGATTGCATGCCTCAAAATTCCTTCACCGTCCCTTGAGTAATTTTCCAATCTCCACCCACATGTTGAGGGATTTTGGAGAAAACCATATCCACCCCAAACCCTTGGGAATTTTCCTGAGACCACCTCACCTAGATCCAACACCTTCCGCAATCCAAATCTCAACCAGAAAACAATCCTGTCACACCATGGCTATCTAGGAAATGACAAGGCAAGGTTGAAACCACTGTCTAACCAAGCAAATCCCATGCTAATGATAGCAAATGAACCAAGTAAACAAATGCATGTACCATGCATTCACACCTCAGCTACGAAACCACGCATGCAACCGGTTACCTGCAAAATCCTCCTGTTGAAGTTGTTGATCCAACCTTCTCCTTACTTTCCTTGCTTGATTTCTCCTCTTTGTGATCTTCTCTCTCTAAAACTAATTCCAAATCCAAACCAACAAAAAGTTGTGAACTAATGCTCATAAGACATTTATCATTGAGGCCTCTATTTTCTTCACTTTCCTTAATTTTCCTTCTAATTTCCCTCATGCAGATTTTTTTCTCTTCACCTTCCTTTTCTCCTATTTTTCTTTATTTTCATAAATAAATTCCAATTAATGCCTCTTTTCCTTTGCCCGATCCTTTGCTAATTTACTTAGCCATTAATAAATTGAAAGTGATTCCCACTATAGTGCTTTGCCCAACATTCAACTTGGAATACATGTCCCATGATCTTGGTCTTATTTTGCCTTTATTAACCTTTATTACATGAACTTTTATCTCAAGGTTGTTACAAAGACCATGGTCATGTGACACGCATTCCAAGTTGAATGGAGGGAAAAACATTATAGTGGGTATCACTTGTGGTTAATTATTAGCTTTAGAAATTGGCATTGGCTTTGGCAAAAGGAAAATGACAAAAAATGGAAATTAATTCAAGTAATAAAGGAAAATAGGAGAAAAGGAAGATGAAGAGACAAGAATATGAATGCAAGGGAAAATGAAGGAAATTGAAGGAAAAAGAAAATAAAAGGAGAGAGATAACATTCTATGACACTCTTATTTATTCTTTGGATCATACACTCTTGGTTACTCTTGGACATTCTAGCTTTCACTTGGACATTGAGGTATTCTCACTTGGACTTGGAGAAAAAGAGCATTTGGACACAAGAAAGCAAGCAAAGGAAAGAAAGGGAGCACAAGGAGAAGTTTGGAAAAGTAACTACAATAGGAAAATTTTCCAAGTAACTGGTTGCATGTGTGATTTCCTTGTTGTGATTTGAATGCATGGTGCAGGAATTTGGTTTACATGATTATTTTGCAATCATTGTCATGGGATCTGCCTGGATTGACAATGGGTAGAACCTTGGCTTTGAAAATTCCTGGATAGCCATGGTGTGTTGGGATTCATTCTTGGTTGATGTTTGGATTTCCAAAATATTTTGGATCTGGGTGAGGTGGTCTCAGAAAAATCCCAAGGGTTTGGGGTGGAGATGGTTTTCTCCGGGAATCCCTTGATAGGTGTGTGGAGACAGGAAAATTCCTCTGGGTATGGTGAAGAAATTTTGAGGCATCCAAGCTTGTGTTAGTTTTATTGACCTCTAGACCAGTTTAGGTGAGGTCATTGTGGTTTGAAGGTGGATGTGGTTTAACCTCTAGAGTTTTGTTTGGTTATATTTGGTTTATCCCTCGATATCTCACATTCATGCTTTGAATATGGAACGAGGGTGATTGGGTTGAAAGAAAGATTTGTTTAAGTCCTAATCTATGGTTGGGTGGTGTTATCACTCAAGAAAATTTTTTAAATTGTTCACATCAGTTCGTTTGTTTGTCAAAGGGTTGGTGTCAATTCTGGGTCTAGTCTAGTCTTTTCATTTGGTTTTAGAGTTTGAACAATTTGAATAGGAATCTTGTTAAGGGGATTGTTGGTATGTCTAAAGAGGTAAATTCTCTGCTTTAGTCTATCATTGGTCTCATATCTCACATGGATATCATATGTCAAAGTTTATATGCGCTACGAAACTGTTTTGGTGATTTCGTAGCGCAGAAACTCGGTCTAGGTGATTTCGTGCTGATCCATAACAAATCTCACCCAGCTGTCATGTTTATCAGAATCCGCTGTGTTTTAGGTCGATTAAGTGTCTTGATACTGGCACATGTTTGCAGTTGTTACTGAGAAGGAGACAAAGGGTTCTGTTTACAATCTGTGTGTATTAATGGAAAGTTGATTGCTGGGTCAAATGGCACTCCTTACAGATGACAGCTGGCAAATAAAATTGATCACCGCCAAGCAGAGATTTGTAGTTTGGATGTGGTCATCATGGTCATACCTTAAAGACCGCCCTTAAACATTTCAGTTGGTGATACATTATTATTGATGAAGCGCATCTAATAAACAATGAAATTCACTTCTTGCGAAGATTATGAGAATCTACAGCACCAACTACAAGTTTCTTATAACCGGCACACCTCTTCAAAATAATTTTCACGAACTCTGGTTAAAAAAAATCCTGAGAGATATGTTATGTACGAAGATATTTCTGCAAGGGCTGCTACTGCATTGAAACAACCTGAGGTGTCACACT
>APFE030243099.1:0-14248 GCA_000404065.3 Pinus taeda
TAATGAATGCCAAACTGAACTGTACCGCAAACATAACGAAGTATTCGTTTAGCTGCTTTCCAATGACTTTCACGTGGGTTTTGCATAAACCGAGCAACAAGGCCAACAGCAAAGGAAAGATCAAGATGAGTATGGGTTAAATACAAAAGTTTTCCTATAAGTTGACAGTATAAGGTAGCATCAACTTCAGGGGAAGTACAAGTGACTAAAATTTTGACTCCAAACTGAAAGGGAGAAGGAGCTGGCTTACAATCTTCCATGTGAAAAAAGCGTAGAAGATCACAGGCATACTTCGATTGGGAGAGGAAAATACCTTCCTTGGATTGCAAGACTTGAAGACCGAGAAAATAATGTAAATATCCTAAGTCTATCATTTCAAACTTCTTTTTAAGGCTGGACTTCACATGGTTAATAAGGTTGGGATCGCTACCAGTGAGGATAAGATCATCAAGATAAAGAACAAGAATGATAAGGGACTTGCTCTCTTTCTTGGTGTAGACAGTATTGTCAAAATGACACCTAGAAAAGCCAGATTCTAACAGAAAAGTATCCATTTTGGCATACCAAGCCCGAGGAGCTTGCTTGAGACCATAGAGGGATTTCTTAAGACGACATACAAGGCTGGAGTCTGTCTGTATAAACCCAATAGGTTGTTCCATGTAGATTTCTTCATGCAAGTCCCCATGCAAGAAGGCAGATTTAACATCCATCTGATGGACTTCCCATTTAAAAGAGGCAGCAAGGGAAAGAACAAGGCGGACAGAGTTCATTTTAGCAAACGGGGGAAAAGGTTTCAGTATAATCAATGCCTTCAACTTGTGAAAAGCCCTTAGCAACAAGTCGAGCTTTATGTTTATCAACTTTCCCATCTGGCCCATACTTGGTTCTGTAAACCCATTTGCATCTAACAAGTTTGAGTCCCTTTGGTAGAGGAACAGGATCCCATGTATCATTTGCCAATAATGAACGATATTCTTCTTTCATAGCTGTGTCCTAATGTGGATGGCCTGAAGCTTCTACAAAGGTGTCAGGATCATAATTTGCTGACACTTGAGCCAGTAAAGAAGAGGCTCTTTCAAACTGAGAACGGGTACAGCGTTGATTTGTAGGTTCACCGTGCATGAGAGAAGCTTATGTAAATTTTCATTCTTTTATTAATAAATTTCCTGTAGTAGCCACGTTGGCACAGGTCGTGGACTATTTCCCTCTCTGAGGATTTTAACCACGTCAAAATATTGTTGTATTGATCTGTGATCTGTTTGTGAGCAGTGTCCTTTTGGTGTTCTGTCTGAGGAACTTACCCTGTAAATTCCTACAGCTAGAACCAGGTTTCCACACCTTGGGGATGTCTGATGAGCTTCTAGCGGTCTGCGGTTTGACCCTGCACACCCGTCGCTACGTGCATCTATTAGTCCCTCGCAACCTGTGATGTTGCCTTCACGTAGCCCTACTCAGGGTGTGATCCATATTATATCCAAGTTCCTGACTATTTAAATTGTTATTACCCGATTACTTAACTTATCTATGTAAGACTAGAGATAATTAACAGTATATCCAGCAATCATATAAGTGCGTGTGATAAACAAAATAGTATAAATGTATAGAATGCAATACACAAGCAGATGCGTAGAATTTGGAATCAACTTCTTTTTATTATTCTTCATTAAAGGTTATAGACTCGACACCGCCCTGTGCACTCAGCTGCAGGGGTCCGCACACTCAGCTAGAGACTCTACTAAGCCTTTGCGCACTCAACTGCAGAGCCTCTTCCTACTACTACAACCCAATACACTTAGACTCTTATTTTATGCTCAAACCATTCTTATTCATCTATCTCCTTTTCCTTCGCTATCTTTACAACTTATAGCCTCACTCTATTTATACAATCCCATGGTCCACGCAGCATGGGTAGGCCAACATGACATTACATTACATTACAAAAATTAAGGCGGACAACCCTATGAGCCCTAAAATATGCTATTGGGGGATCCAATGCCCAACAAACCCCCAACACAAATATCGTGACTCATCCCCGAGTCACTCACTTGGTGCAGCAATCTTGGCATGGAGTCCCTCCAATTGGTCCCATATTGCTTGGAGGTCCACATTGCACTGTTCTGCGGTTTGTTGGACCTGCTGCATGCAATCTTATGATACTTCTTTGTGAGGATCAAATCCCTGCCTTAACGCGTGGAGCCCCTACATCAGTGTGAGCTTGCCCTCGATATTTGCTGTAATGGTGAAGGCCTCATCAATCCATGGTTGGACACGCACTTTGAGAAGTGCCTATTTCTGTCTTGCGGCATCCACCTGCTCTTTTAGTGCCCTTGCTTGCTACATCTTTGCGAGTCATTGAGTGAGGATGACTGTCTGCACAGTTCCTTGGACACTGTCGTACTGCTCCTGAAGTTCGCGCGCATCTATTTCCAGGCACTGTATGTTGGGGTCCTCCTACAAGGATATGAGGATGCCAAAGGCTTGGTCCAACATACCGGTACAGTCTTGCATTGCCCGTCCAATTTCTTCCAACCCTGTTTGGATAGCGCTAACGCGCTTCTCTCTGAATTCCGGGGGAGTGGAAGGACGCGCCTTTAGCCGCAGCTCAGCATTCTGGAGATTCAGCTCCAGCTGCACTCATGTTTTTTCCTCGCGCATGTTTCAGACTCCACTTGCCAAAAAGTGGATCCGCACTTCTGTTGGTAGGTCCGCAGCAATGGACAACTCTAGGACACACCGGCATGCTCCATCCACTGTCTGTACTAGCTGCTCGTTTTGTGCCACCAATTCTTCACGTTGTAGGTTGAGATGTTCGATGTTGATCTTTTGCTCACTCATCACCTGAATCGTGTGGCCCTCCCTGGTGTGGAGATCTACTGTTATTCCATCTTACAGTTGGTATAGTGTGTCTCATGGAAGGGCAACCAAATTAAGTCCAAGTCCCTTGATCCTGCCAACCGCAGCTCTGTCGATCTCATTCTCTGCTGCTAGCGCCCCTTCCGGTAGCACTATGGTATTGGCCATCCTTGCGCATAGCATCTGTTGCGCTGTTGATGTGTCTGTTGCGTTGTTGATGTGTCTGCTACAATGTAGTCGCACCTGTAGTTCCTGCAGTTGTGCCCTTAGGGCCCCCAACACAATCTGCTGCTTTGACATGACTTCTTGGAGTGCTTCTTTAGTGACATCACGAACTGTCTTGCCGATGTCATAGAGGTCATCTTCCATTAACGTGATCGGGTCGATGGCCAATTTGGAGGCCTTGACCTTTTTCTATGGACCCGATCTCTCTGTTACACGCGGCCTTTTGAGTTGGGTGGAAGTTGTACCTGGGTCTGCGCCTTCTTCTACAAGATCTGTGTCCTCTACCTCTTGTCCTATAGAAAATTCCTAGCCCTCCTCTGCCTGCGTTTTTGTGGCCCCTGTTGTCTGCGTTGTTGCTACTACTTCGTCGGCCTTTGCCTGCTTCGTGGCTGCCTGTGCTGCCTCGCGGATTGTCCATACCTCTGCTGCCACTTTTTCATTGCGCCTCTTCTCGGCCAGCTGTGTGACGCATAGCTTGGCCTCATCCTTTTTTTTTCTATGCTATTGTCCTATCCAACTCTGCCAAATCTGAGGCACGCCACTCAGGAGGCCATGATTCTAACACTGTAAAAATTGCATCATCAGTGACGATGAAGGGGAGCTTGGGCCACTACTACGCCAGACCCTTTCGTGCCTTGATGTAAATATTGTGCATGTCCGCCTTGAAATCTGCAAAGCTCCACAAACCGTTGTGCACTGTGGGGGACATGTGCGGCCTCCTATTAATACACATTTGGACACTCACCTCCATGAGCACCTAGAAGATCTTTGTCTCACGAATCGGCTTCATGTCCTTGGTAGCCCAAAGTGACATGTACTTTGTGGCCTTTGGTAAGTCACGCTCAATGCTCAGGAACTAACTGTCCTCTAGCAATTCTCCCGCTACCAGAAAAATGGACAAGAGAAACCATGCATAGTGGAAGGTCTTACCCTACTCTTGGGCTTCCTTGTAGTTGATCAAGAATTCCTCGCAGAGGAACTCGACCCAATTGAATTAGACCCCCTCTATGCATTGTTCAATCAGCACAACTACCAGCACTGGTACTTCATCGCTGCGACATTTTCTCATTACCTTCCTAGACAGGAGTTAGGTGGCTATGTGCACCCCTTTATCCTTAATAATGTTGATAGCGTAACCCTTATTTTTGTTCTCGAGCTTATATTTTTTTCTTCATGGATTCCACAAGATCCAAATCGTCACTCTTTCCTGCTATCATCGTAGGGTCCTTTCCCTTACAAGGAAGCCGAGAAATTATCTGGATGAGAGCCGCCATGACGGGAATAGGCTCCTCTAGCCATAAGTACCCATCATGCACCAGGAAAAGTAGTTGCCTAATGACGAAAATGGTTATGGGCGCGCGGTGAAAGTGTGGTAGCCACAACAGATGAAGCAATCCGACCTTATCCACACTGCAAATCCATTTTCGTGGCTCTAATGTTATTACTGGTCCCTCCGTGCTCTACTTGATGAGGCTCTCCATCTCTAAGTGTGGGAACTTCTCGCTCTCCGCGAGGTCCCAATCTTCGAACTTCATTGTGGGGACGTGGCCCAGGTGTGAGCCCTCAAACACAATTCCATCAGGGAGGAGCGGGGTCTGGAGTGCGCTCTTTGTGGCATCTAGATCCTTTGGTATCTTAGTTTTCCCTTTTCATGGAGGGACGTACTCGAGAAATTTCGTTGTAGAGCACACTGGTTGGATATCCTCTTCCATGTCCTCTACTTCATCTACCTTAGCAATGAGATCCTGCAAGTCCTCCTCCTCGTCATCTGTCTCAATGGTGACAACCTTTCCCTTTTCTTCCATTGAGAGCTTATCGAACCACAAATTCCTCAAGGACATGCAGACTGGTCCCACTGCCTGCTTATCCTTTGTCAGTCTCAGCGTCCGAGGTGATTTCGGGATTTCTGGCACGACCCTAATATCTTCGGGAACATCATGTATCGTGGGGTTCTACGCGGCCTCATCGACGGTTCCTTTTGCAAAGCCCAAACCTCTCCTGGTAGTCGCCATCTTGTTTGAACTGTATGTGGTCTTTCGCGAACTTAGGGGCTCGAATATCGCTCAGCGCTCAACACTCTGTGCTCTAATCAACTGCTCAAATCTCGAGTGAACAAGTGTTGTCTCGTGGATAGCCCCTGGAGTTTTATAGCACCTTTTAAATTCAAATTCGACTCTTCCCCCCAATTCCGGGCCATCAATGCTTTCTTGGCGGCAGATTGTCCCAAATCTTGCCCTTAATTCGTGTCTTAAATGCCGACCGCCCACTCCATTTGGCCTCAAATCGAGCATCTCGTCATGAAAAATGACACCAAAGGTCACTTCCCAGCTTACCCGCACAGCAGCGCAACCCGCTGTGCGCAGGCGCGAACCTTGTGACATGTTGATTCTGCATGCACCTCCCTTATCGTGCAGCTCTTAAACAAACTTTTTTATATTCCCGCGCTCTCTTTCAACTGCCTGGAGCACTAGGACTGTGCTTCCTATGGCTAGTCAGGTGGTCGCACCACCTGTGTAAGACTTCAACTCACCTTGCAGTATAGTCTGCGGAAGCTCCCCACTTGCCCTCGTGACAGCCGACGCCGCATGTTCTATCATATGTAGTGAACTCCCCTGATTACTGTGTTCGGTGAGATGAGGTTGTAGCCATGGCAGCAAAGTCATAAATTATTGGCAACAGTCTTCTAATTCAGTGGTATGATCATCTGCACCTTACCTTGTCATCCTTGGTTTATCAATGAGACATGCTTGCTTGATCTCGTTTTTCAACCTCTTGACCTCTACGTCCATAAAAATGCTTTTCCTCCTCAGTCATACCTGGTCCTTTTCAAGTTCGCAAAGTCTAAGGTTCCCTCGTCGAATGGCTTCCTAAAGCCTTATGTGTTCGACCTCGTGCAACTGGGTGATTTCTTCATCCTGGGTTGTACACATTGTCACATCTATGGGCACTATTACATGTGGATTCCACTTTTCATTCTCTTCAGAAATTATGGTCCCTACTCTGTTTCGCCCCTTTGGAATCGTTTCTGTAGTCAAGGTTTTGCACATGGTCCTATAGGCCCATCGAACCGTTGGTACACATAGGTCCCAATTAGTGCATCCCGCCTGGTGAACCTTGTTCAATACTCTGCACACCCTATCGAATGCTTCTCCATGGAGAATTGGTAGCATGTGTTGCCTTTCCTACTGCTGCATTTTGTTCTGATTCTCTATTCTGGGAGTGGTGTGCGCTTGTGCGGCCTGTACAGCATATGTCCATACCCATCGGGAGAGGTGGGCGTGCAAGTTCTTCCGCTTTTGGTGATTGTCTCTCGTTTTGAGCTGGAGTTTTCCAAAGTGTAGGCACATCATCCTTCTGTATCCGCACCAGTCCTCAAAACTTCCTTGATGCATACCCCATCATCGTGCAGGCATTGTGTGCAGTGCCCACTTCAGAGCATTGAACCATTGTTGTTCTGGTACTCCGCTTTCAAATTTGTTCAAGAATTCATCCACCGCTATCAACCCATCATATGTAGACAGATCCCTTGCCTCTGTTGTCACACAATACAATGATCTAACCATCATGTTGCAATTAAGTGTTGTTACTTCGTGCAGTTGATTCTGCCATTGCTCTATCTCTACGTCTGAATCCGAAGTGCAGGAGCTTTCACGCTCCCACGAAATCCTTCCATCTGCAGTAGGATTCACCCAATCCTCTTCTCATGCAGTTATCTTGTAAATACAATCAAGATCATCATCACTGTCATCGTCGCGCACAGGTTCAGTGTATCACTGTTATAGACATTTTTGGGCACTTCAACCCCAATCATAAATTTCCATAAACTGAGGGCTCCTAAGTCCCTAAAAGTGTTGCTTCACTGCCTAAAGGAACATGGTCAACTGATTACATCATCTCCCAGAAGTTCTCCACTAAAAATGTTCATAAATGGTCAAAGCTGGACCATACTGAAAACCCAGTGCAGAGAGTGCGATGCATATCACCTTCCCAGTATATAAGGTGCGATGCATACTAAATTTCTCCTCTGTAGGGTGCGATGGTCGGGAATGGACAAATGGCAAGGACAAAATGCAAGGTGGAAGATCATGGAATCTTCTAGAAGCTTCCCCTCTGACACTTGCCTCTCTGTTTTTGACCAGGGATGAGTAAGAGATCAGCATTCTCCAAGTGGAAGCAGGAACTATCAGAGAGAGGACACTAATCAAGACCCCATAAGATGACTCATCTCCCTATAATCATCTATATATGGATCCCTCATCACAGAGATCCAGAGGCTGGAATTTTGTATCTTATAGAGAAGTGTTGTTGGTTTTCTGGTGTACATTCATAGTGTTGGGCGATCTAAGCTTTACTTCAGGTGGAGAAGGACTTTCTAGCTGGAGGATGATGTTGGGTCAGAACATATGGTTGTAATCCTCTTGCTACTTTTCATCTTAATAAAGCTATTCAAGTTTTCCTCCATATTCTAATGTACTTGTTTATATATGCATTTGTATGGTTAACACACATCTGGTCCTGTGTTATTTATGAATATAGATATTTGTTCATCGATAGTAGTATGTTGTTGTGAGTCCACAAGTGCTCTTTGAAGTTGGGCAAACGAAGGAGAAGCGGCAAAGCTCTATCAGGAAGGAGAGGAAACCAAGCGCAAGACCAAGGTTGGTCTCCTTTGTTCCACTCCTATCTATTTTCATAAAGGAAAGCGAAAATAGACTTTACTTGTTTGTTTCTCAGATAGCTACCAGTCTTATCGGGAATAGCATCTTCCGAGTGGACACTATTCCCAGTAACAATCACGCTCCTTCAACTGGATCTAGCGGTATTACTACACATAGTGACCTTTTTTCAAAGATCATTTTGCGCTTCTTCAAATTTATGACTCCATTCGTATCGGTGGCCCAGTCTATTCCTAGTAGTGCGGGATAGGGATTATTGTCATCGACAATCTCTATCACTTCAAAATCTTCCTGCACGCTCGCACCTTCAATATCTATTGTTACCCCTTACAATCTTCCCATGGGTAAGATCTTCTATTGGTTCACCATTCATAATTGAATAGGAGACCACTGTAGCATGGGTTTGCCCATGCATTCCCATGTTTGTTTTGGCAGTATATTCGCGTCTGATCTGAGATCCAGGATTAACTAATCCATTTCATACTTGTTGATTTGCGCAGTCAACCTCATTTCCCTTCCGGTGCGCAATGCATGCTTTCCAAGTTTCGGGACCACGCATGGTTCTCCTGACCCTACGCACCTAGTGATAACTTCCTATAGTCCTTTTACTGCCTTGCTATCATGTAGCAGTTTCATGCATATCTCCATAAAGGTAGTGAGCATTGAAGGATCCACCCCTGGTTCTAGTTTATCCTTACTACCTAAAGTGGAGGCCTCCATGAAGCTCTTCTTAGCTTCCATGAATATCTCCTTCACGCGTTTTAAATCAAATTTGAGTTCCTTTGTAAGAGCCTTGCGAACCAACGCACTTTCTTCTAATTGCTTACCTTTATCATCGCCAGTGCTCATATCTCTCCTAAGCATCATGTTTACATTCGGGTCTTCTTCGTGCGGCTCAGACCTCATCATCTGCAAATTCTAAGTCAGAAGGGGCTGAAGTACCCCTTTTTCGCGCAGTCTAGCTATCAATGTAGGGTAGTCTTCTGCCTCATGATCAAACTAAGTATAGTACAAACATGATGTCCTTGTCAGGTTTGTACAATCATGGGCATAGTTCCCTAGCCCTTCGAAATTGTAGAAAATTAGTTGTTCGCGACCCTTTCCTGGTCCCATTCCACCTCGAACTCGACCATGCCCCTAAAATCCAACACAGGCCATTCTTTCATTTTGGTCTATGGCTCATGTTTTGGTCTGTACCCATTCGATCCATCATTAGTTCATAGCTTCTACAAGTGCATTCATCATGGTCTACCGACCTGCATAAATTACAAAACCTGGGACGTCTACGTATACTTCTACAAAAGATGACAATTATCTGTAGTGTGTTTTCCTCCTATCTAACAGATCACGCACCATAATGCAGGCACCACGCTTGGTCTTGCTTGTGCCTCAGGTCTTAACGGCATTGGCCCTCCTCCTGACAAGTAATTCTCAAACACTGCATAGTGGTCCTTGTCATGCCCCTAGACTTTGCATTTTATGCACCATACCTCCTCGCGCCTCTGGACGAGGTATCCTATCATGTTTCAAGCTCTGCATCTCTAGACACAAATTTTGCATTTGTGCATGGATTTGTTGGACTCCCAAACTAAGGTCTTGTATAGGGGTCTCATGCAATCTCATCGCCATCTCCAAAGCTTCAACCTGGGTGGAAAGTTTTTACTGTGACAGTGTCGTCCTTAAGTGCGGTGTTAGTGACGCTACAAACCATGCGTGGTGTTGTCCATCCATCAACGCCATGTTGGCTTAACGAATCATACCCTTTAGTCTTTGGTCCAAATCCCAAGGGGTCTCGCCCAGGAGCATCACGATCTCCTTAATCCCGATGTTTGATTGTGTTTCTAACTTTGGCCTGCTAAATTCCCTGTTCAGTGCGGTTTGGTTTTCTGTGATTCCTACGTTTGGATGGTCGTTAGAATGCTTGATGTACCATGTTAATGTGTGATCCTGCAATGCGCTTACCAACATAGCCTTTTTGATATTATCATCCACGACTCCTTGTGCTTCCCATACCGCTCTTACAACGAACCAGAATTTGTCCAGATCTTCATTCCCTACTCCTCTGAATATCAGTAGTTTGATCACACTCGCCATACTAAACTGTGGTGGTGGTGGAGGCGGGGTGGGTGGAAATCGAGGTCAAGAGGGTGAGATGGGTGGCGGTGTAGGTGGAGGTGGTAAGCACGAAATTCGCTACCTTATCATACTGACAACGCTTCTTGGAGAAACTTTCTTGAGCTCTTCCTCGCTTCCCCGCAAGGGGGAAATTAAGGGACAGGTTTCCAATTCTTCACTACTTCCACTTCTATAGATCTTCCCACTTTTCATAGTCCCAAACATTAATTTATTCGCATAACCAACTTTTCACACAATAACATCTTAATCCAATTGTTCAAAGATTTAATATACTTACCTCACAGCCCCTTGAGGAAATGTCGCTCCACCTCACCGTAGTTGATGGTCGTATCTACCGCAAACTCAGTGATAAATCCTCCTATAATTTGGTCGAGCCAATGGTCCACAGCTCGCACGATCTTATCTCTTAACGCTTCTAGTCTACGCACTAATTCCAAAGTCCACACGATTGTTTTGTCGAGCCTACACCTTCCTTGACTGTCTCCTAGCTTCGCGATCCACTCATACAGCTCAGAGGGAAAGGATGCAAAGAAAATTTCCTGGATTTCCATATACAAGTAGAGCTCCAACCACTATTCCTTAGATACTCGTGGATTTATGTTTTCTTGCGCCACGAACTCGTGAATCTTCTTATCCAACCACCCTTCAATTTCTTTCTTTGTTGGATTCCAGTGGCACAACATCAGACATCCCTTATGCAGATCTCGGTCCCAGTAACAAAACCATTTGTTGGCTTGTAGGGGCCTGACCCAGGTTCAGAGGTGATTCAGCCAAACAAATCCCAGTACTACTTGTCCATTCGGCAACATTCTGCAGAGCACGGAATGAGGTCTCACCGAAAGTAGTATGGTAGGGTGCTAGAACCAAGTTTTTGCACCCTGGGGATGTATGATGAGCTTCTGGCGGTTCGCGGTTTGACCTTGCGCCCCTGTTGCTACGTGCATCTATTAGTCCCTCGCAACCTGTGATGTTGCCTTTGCGCAACCCTACTCAGGGCGCGATCCGTATTATACCCAATTACTATTTAACTTATTATTACCCAATTACTTAACTTATCTATGTAAGACTAGTGATAATTAACAGTATATCCAACAATCATATAAGTGCGCGCAATAAACAAAACCGTATAAATGTAGAGAATGCAATACACAAGCAGATGCATAGAATTTGGCATCAACTTCTCTTTATTATTCTTCGTTCAAGGTTACAGACTCGACATCACCCTACGCACTCAACTACAGGGGTTCGCGCACTCAGCTGCGAAATCTACTAGGCCTTTGCACACTTAGCTGCAGATCCTCTTCCTATTACTATGACCCAATACACTTAGACTCTTACTCTATGCTCGAACCATTCGTATTCATCTATCTCCTTTTCTTTCACTATCTTTACAACTTATAGCCTCACTCTATTTATACAATCCCATGGTCCACGGACCATGGGTAGGCCGACATGACATTACATTACATTACAAAACTTAGGGTGGACAACCCTATGACTCAACCTATACTTCGCGCTCCGCGCCCATAATTCACGGAGTCTTACAATACATTTGACCAAAACCTGGGCTTTGAGCCCCAAAACATGTTGTGGGGGGATCTGATGCCCAACAAGATCCCCGTGAAGAAATGTTGTCTTCACATCCATCTGTTCTACCTCAAAATCAAAAGCAGAAGAAACAGATAAAAGTAATCTAAAGAAGTTACCTTGGCAACAAGAGAAAAAATATCACCAAAATCAATTCCCAACACCTGGGAATAACCTTCTGCTACCAACCGAGCTTTGTATTTCTCCACCTTTCCTTCTGCATTTTTCTTTTTCTTGAACACCCATTTGCTGCCAATGGGTTTCCTTCCAGCTGGTAACTCCACCAGATCCCAAGCCTCATTTTTCCACAAAGATGTGATTTCATCAACCATGGCCTCTTTCCAGAGTTTTCCATCCTTTGAATCTACTGCTTCCTTCACAGTTCTAGGATCATCATCAGTAATAGATAAATAAAAACTTGAACAGAAAGTAGATGGACTACACCTTTCTGGTTGTCTTCTTTCTCAAACTGAACTTCTCACACCCGGAGTTTGTGGCTCTTCATCTTCTGATTCCTCCTCTGTTGTAGAGTCTAATTCTTCCTCCTTTAGCTCAAACTCTATCTTCTCAGGTTCCTTTGGTTGGACTCATGTTAATAACTATTTCACCTCTTGAAAACCACAACATCTCGGTTGTACACAACCTTCCTTGTTACTGGGTTCCAAAGCTTTATAACCCTTTAAACCATCCTTATACCCAATAAAGATGCACTTTTCAGATTTACTATCCAACTTGGTTCATTTCTCCTTTGGAACATGTACATATGCATCACATCCAAATACCCTCAGATGTGAAAGAGAGGGTTTCTTACCATTCCATACCTCTTATGGAGTCTTATCCTCCAATGTTGATGAAGGTGATCTATTGACCAGGTAACATGCCGTCTCCACCGCCTCTGCGTAGAATTCCTCTCCTAACCTGACACCACTGAGCATGCTTCTTTCCCTTTCCATCAATGTCTTGTTCATTCTTTCTACAACTCCATTTTTCTAAGGTGTATATGGAGTAGTCTTCTGCCGTGCTATAACACACTTCTTACGGAATTCTTCAAATTCCTTATTGCAAAAATCTCCACTGTTATCTATCCTCAACACCTTTATCTTCTTCTTTGTCCGGTTTTCCACTAGAGCCTTAAATTCTTTAAACCTATCAAAGACTTCATATTTCTTCTTAAGGAAATATATCCATGTATTTCTTGAGAAGTCATCTATAAATGATACATAATACACAGACTTACCCGGTGATGGAACCTTCACAGGTCCAAACACATCATTGTGCACAAGCTCTAATATTTGTTTTTCCCTCTTACCACCAGAGGGGAAACTCACCCGATTTTGCTTCCCATATACAAAATTTTCACATAAATCAAAATCGAAAGAGCTATTACTCATACCTTCTACCATACCTTTACCATGAAGTATTCGAAGGCCCTTCTCTCCAATATGTCCAAGCCTTTGATGCCAAAGCATGGTCTTCTCTCCAGCAACCACTAGATTTTATGCTCCACTTTCAGGAACCACAGAACTATTACACCCATCAACAACAATGCTACCTTGCAGCTTGTACAGAGTTCCAATCCAAACTCCCTGCATCAATAGCAGTGCTCCTCGAACCATCTTGCAGGTATCCTTCTTGAACACTGTTTTTACACCTGCATCTTCCAACTTGCTTACAGAAATAAGATTTCTGGCCAATGCAGGAATATGTAGAACACCCAGAAGTGTTCTAACCCTTCCACCTTGCAACTTCAACTTTAATTTTCCACTACCAATGATTCTAGCCTTCCTATCATCCCCTAAGAATACATCACCACCATCGTATTTCTCATACTCGCAGAACCACTCTCTATGGGGAGTGAAGTGAAAGGATGCACCAGAGTCAATCAACCATGCCTCATGATTTACATGTGTACTTGAAGAATCCAAGTACACATCCCACCCTTCATCTTAGGTGGTTTTCGCCTCTGTAGAAGGATCATCATTAGATCCCTTTCCTTTGTCATGAGTTTTAGATTTACAATTCCTTTTGTAGTGCGCTTCCTTTCCGCATTTCCAGCACACCACCCTCACAGGTTTTCCTAGAGATTTAGATCTCCTACTCGATGACTTATTTTTGTTTTTGTTCTGGGACCATCCTCTTACGGACAAGGCATCACCATTCTAGCTCTCCATATTTTTCCATCTCATCTCCTCCATTAGCAAGGATGAGACTATTTCATCAAACTACAAGGCAGTTGCATTGCTACCTATTACAATAACCAGACTATCCCATGAATCTGGTAGAGAACACAACAGACTAAGGCACTTATCTTCATTTGAAATTTTGTTATCAACAGACGATCACTGAATTACCACAGTATTAAATGCATTTAGATGCTCTGTCACCAAGTCTCCATCTTTCATACTCAAGTTATACAACTTTTTCCGTAGGAACAGCTTATTCACCAGAGACTTAGATTGGTACAAAGTCCCTAACTTGTCCCACAAATCCTTCGTTGTAGCTTCCCCTGATACATTCAATGATATTGAATTTGAGACACACAATGGTATTGTTCTCTTTGCCTTCCAATCCAATTTCTTCCATTCTTCGTTAGACACTCCCATTGATTTAGTACCCGAATCTACCATGATCACTGATCTTTATCCACCAACATATTCTCCATCTTGAGTTCCCACAACTCAAAACTTTTACCATTAAATTTCTCGAACTCTATCTTTCCACTACTAGCCATCTTCTTTCACTACCAGAATCGATCCCGCAGATCTCCCACT
>APFE030243111.1:20225-43673 GCA_000404065.3 Pinus taeda
CTGCTAAGATCAAATTCGAATTTTAATTCTCAATTTTAGTTCAGGGACTAACTAAAATTGGAATGTATCCCGAAATGATATTTATAGCAATGCTATTTTTAGCACTTCTATATTTAGCATTTTTTGTTGATATTTTCAACAATTGAATCATGAATTACTCGCTACTAAAACAAAAGAACCATGCATCAAATAGTATAATTTTTTTCTAGAGAAATTCTAAAACTTAGAAACAAATTAAGCCCTATAAAAGAACACTAGTTGTTAAACATTCTCATAAAACACACTTCCATATTTTCTTGGGATGATAATGACATGGAAGGCATTCATCTTATCAGAAAACTTCAAATATACATCAATGATGACTCCTTACCAACCATAAACTACAAAGAAGAATTATCCTTACACTTAAAGAATATTAAAATTAAGTACATAACATTTTAGGTGAAAATTTCATTTACCCCATCTAAGAGAGTGAATTGGTATCTATATTTTTTTTCAACAAATGACACAAGTAGAGAATTTATGTGGATGACAAAGAACTTAAGAAGGCCACTTGAAAGGATCATTCCTCACCGTTCATTGACCAGGTGCTAGATGCCTTGCTAAGGAAAAATTACTTCTTCTTCCCTAATGGGTTTAGTGAGTGTAAAAAAATTCAAAATCAACCTAGAGGACCAAGATAAAACTACATTCACCTACCCCTAAGGATCATTTTTCTATAACATACTCACATTCACATCATGTAATGCACCTATTTCCTTTCAGGGGGTTATTTTGATCATTTTTCTTAGACCTTGTTTGTCATAATGTAGAAATATATATGATGAATTCGTTGTTTATGGAAATGTATTTCAAGAAGCATTACCAAATCTGAAAAATGTCCTCAAACATTTCCAAGAAATGAACCTATTCTTAAGTAATGAAAATTGCTTTACAATCATGAATGCGGGCTTATGACAGCACATTTCTCCTTATGATATTGGAATATATCCCACCAAGGTAGCCATCATTCATCCATTGGAAACACATAAAAAAAATGATTTTAGGATTTTTCTTGGCCATGGAAACTACTATAGAGTATTATCAACAATTTTAGTAAATTGTAGGTCCTTTGTTAACTCTCATATCCAAAAATGTCAAATTTTTCTAGTAATTAGAATGTAAAAACATATTAACCCCTATGTGAGGCCTTAAGTGGGATATGTCGTTTTTGTACATTCACATTGATGCATTTGATAGGGCATTAAGAGCTACAACATTTTCTTGATTTGGGTCTTGCACAATATATTATCTTCAAAGTCTAAATGCTCTTAAAATTATGTTATTGTTCTTATCAAACAATTGATGTGGATGATCTTTGATCAATGGAAATAGGAATGATGTCAAGGGTATGATGTTAGTAATTTGAGTCTTGTGATGCAAATCAAGAATAAAATAGGGGTAATTTGTAATAATAGCCCTCTCCCTTATCACTCTTTCAAATTAGTAGGAGGGTACTTTTATACTTGAATTTAGTTTATTTAATTCATTCAATAAGTGAGTAGAGAAGGGCCATGTTTTCATCTTGATAGCAATACATGGATGATATGGTTTAGTCCCTATCAATTATGGGTTTAATTGTTGGTAGATTATGGTTTGTATAGTGTGGATATAGGAAGGATTTCTATTAGAGTATATTTTATCTTAAATGATAAGTGGGGAATGCCCATGGCCTTATTTGGAAAGTTAATCAATGAATATGATCCTAAGAATATGCTTAATAAGATTTCTCTATTAATAAACATTTTTTTTTCTACACTTAAAAAGGTGTTCACATTAATCTAGTTATATAATCTAGGAATAATGAAGTATTCCTTATGTACTAACTTGGAGGAAACTCTAAAAGAGGAGTTCCTCCTATGTAAAAAGGATCCTTGAAAAATTATAAATATGAGGCCCTAGAAATTAGTGCAATTTTGGCATGAGTTTAATCTACAAGTTTGATAATCTATTAGCCTTGGAATTAAAGAGTTTTAATCTTGAACAATTTTTGGAGATCAACTTGTGGGATGTTTACTTAGAAAAAACTCATAAATTACCGAAGGAAAAAAAAAAAAAAAACCCGAAAAAACTCATGTGTCACATGAAGATAAACTTTCTCATCATGTCATACAATTGATGTATCACACAAAAGAAATCTCCATGTGATATGGTGGAGATGTTATAAGAAGAAGGTGAAGAACAATTGAACAACATTTTAGGACTTATAAATTCTTGGAGAATTCATCTTATCACATGAAGATCTCCTCAAGTTGACTTTTCCTTGTCACAAAGCACACCTCAATGTCACCCTAATGCATGGAAATGATAACTCCCTTAGGTTCAAAGCAGTAACATGAGGTTATGATTAGTCTCCAAAAGCCAACCCTGATGTTGTAGATGGTTGTACATTTATAGAAGAGTGTGGTAGTTTAGGAATTATTATCCATTTACCAATCTAGGCTTGAAATCCACTCTTGATGGGAGGATAAGCTAAAGGGATAAGAGGTGAAATATCCAAGGTAGGATTATATAGGATTCAAAGTTCTTATCCAAGGTAAATGGTCGAAACAACTCCTAGAAGCTTCTGGAAGAGAACGTTTTGGGATTCTTTTTATTTTTCCTGAATTTCTAGAATCAGTGCACCCCCAACAAGGGACAACTTGTTGCTGATCAATGATGGTGCAAAAATGGGAAACTTGTTGTTGAACACGAGTCCCTAAAGGGACAGGGTGTGCTAAAACTTAAAAGCACTGAAATGAAGTGGTCAAACCCAGAAACTCAAGGATTTGGAAGAGTCATGCTTAGGGATTTTTGTAGGGATGATGACAAGGTTTTCATGGATGTTGATTGATCCAGTTTGTAGGCCTATAGGCCAGACGCAACAAAATGGAATATAAAAATTGTGAATCCATCTCCATGAATATCTACTGAGCCTCTTTTCTGCCAAACATGGTAATGATTGTTTATTTGTGGTCGTGGATAGTTTTTCTAAGATGGCTATATTGGAAGCTTGTAAGAAGAGTATTGCAATAGAGGAAACTACCAAACTCTTATATAAGTGAGCATGGGTACATTTTGGAATCCCACATACCATTATATCAAATCACGATAGCATGTTCCTGACCACATTCTAGTCGATCCTCTGGACATTATTGGACATTAATCTCACCAAGTCAACTGCATTCCATCCTCAGACTTATGGCCAAACAAAGGTCATCAACAGGACAATAGCGCACACGCTATGCATATACAACTCCAAGCAGCCATAAACCTGGGATGAGAGCCTTCCTTATGTGAAAAACAATTATAATAAATCTATCCATAGCTCGACTGGCTACAATGCTTTTCAAGTGGGTCTGGGGTTTCAACCATTGTGTCTCATTAATATTACCATGCCCCATGTGACTACACAGATAAGATCCACACATGTATAGTCTAAGGCGAATAAAGAAACCCGGTTTACTGAACGCATCCAACACATCTTCTAATAGGTGCATGGAATCTTGGATAACTCCAATGCCAAGTACAAGCATCAGCATGATCAACATTAGGTGCCACACAAGTTTCATGTGGGCAACAAAGTTTGGTTGCATTTACAGAAATAATGCCTTAACAGAGCCTATCAGAAGATAATAACACTCTGATATGGGCCTTACACCATCACCAAGGCTATGGGAGAAAATTATTTTGAGCTCAACATTCCCCCATTCCTTTGTATGCACCTAGTGTTCAATGTGGATTGCCTTCAGCCATACTTTCCACCATTACTAGACACATCAGACATTGAAAAACAACTCACACCCACAGAGCTAAACCCAAACTACATGGAATAGGCCGCAACTAATTGGATAATGGACACACAGATCATGAACACTCGCTAGCAGAAGATCCAACTGTATCAGGTTGTCAAATCTATCCAACTCCTGCACCAAGGCAAGTGGCTCACCAAGGACCAAGTTCAATAGACATTTCCCCATCTCATGGAGGCACTCAACACAATGGGGACCATTTCTTGCTAAGGGGGGAGGATCGATCCAGGTGGATATTGGTCGCCACTTTCCTTTTCCACTTGGACCCCACCATTGTTTCTTTCAATTTCCTTAACTTTAACATAGTTTACTATATTTGGAAGTTTTTCGGGTCTTAAAGTTTTAGAGTTATTTTGAATCCCTAAACTGAACGTTTTTTTGGAAAACAAGCAAACTTGTATCCAGATGTATGGGTTTGTAGTCGAAAGTTGTAGTCCTTGGATAAACCTTTCTAACAAGGTTTCGTACGTGTCAAATGAAGATCATATGCCAACGCTACACGACCTCGAGAAGTTGATGTACCGAATTACCCCATCTGGGCCCACATACTTTTGGTGCTTCTTCTCCTAGGGTTAGGTTTTTAGATGTTTAAGGTTTTCCATTATTTCTCAATAATAAGTAGGCATTCGAACCTCATTATAACATAATTTAGAAGGCACTTAGACACCATATTTCTTCTCAGAGATAAGCTACCATCGCCTGAGCTAGTTTATTTCCATTCTACATGTAAACAATTTTCAGTACTTTATTATGAATAATTGAAGTTTTGTTTTCATTATGTCTCTGTGTTATTGTTTATATATTTATTTCATTTCATTCCTTCATAAATTTGGATCAATCGTATTAGGGCAGTCTCTTCTTTCTCTATTTTTTTGTTTATGTCCCCAATGAGTTCGAGGTATAAGGAGTTGGGACTTGAAGATTACTTTTGCATTGCTTAAGGCTACCCCCCATGTCAAGGATTGGTGGGAAACTTACTGTGAGAAAAGGGTCGAGAAACCCTCTCTGTCTACAACCTTCCCCTCTTGAAACTCTTTTCGAGATGTTGTCAAGGAATAATATTACCGCATGGGGAGCTATGAGGACACGTACATATAGTGGACCAAACTATGACAACAAAGGGACCAAGATGTGCATGAGCTCACACATATTTTTCATGCTCTATGCACAAAGTTGGGTATCAAATAATCTGAGAAACATCTGGTGCTAAATTACCACGGGTTTCAGTACAAATACCTTTAGGCAGAAATGGATTTCCTGGACATCTCCTCACTTGGTGCAACATACCGATATGCTGCCAATATTGAACAAAAATTTAAACAAAAGAAGCTCAAATTTGGATTTGTGAATTAGAAACAGGGCAAGATAACCCCCAAACCATAAAACAAAGTACAAAACAAAGGTGGAGTGACCCAAGAAAACCCATCGAAGCCATAAGTAAAGAATGGCACCACGAAGACGAAGAAGGAAATAGACAAGTGGCGATAGTTCCACAAGAGCCCCATTCACAAGACAAATGAGTGTCCAAACAAGTAGTCATTGGTGGTCAAGCTAAAAGCTTCATATTTTGATGCATGTTTTGATTCTAAGCCAAAACTAGACAAGGGGAATGCCAAGGGGAAGCAGATTATTGACACAAAGGCTAGTTCCACCGTTACCACCACCAAGGTACAAAAGGTTGAGCTCTAAGATCTAGAGGAGGGTGAGCATCTCTTCCACTCATAAATGTGGGTGAAGGGTTCTCCATTGAAATTCATTTTCAACAATGAGAGCCAAAAGAACCTCATTTCAGTAGAGGTCATGAAGCGATTGGGCCTGCCGACCATACCATACCAACAGTCGTACACCATCGGGTGGATTCACCAAGGATGAGATCTATGCGTCAGCCAACAGTTATGCCTTCCTTACAACATCAAGCCCTTCATGGATGAGGTACTGTGTGATGTTTCTCCTCTTGAATTTTGGGTTGTTTTATTATGCCAACCATACTTGTGGAAGTGTCATGTTGTGTATGAGCCCATGCCTTGCACTGCTATTACTACTTTGGGAAATAAGTTATACATGATACTGTAGGTAGCCCTGCCTACTGCCATCTCTTTGATCCCTGCTAATAAATATAGTAAGATCATCTCCCATACTGGGAAATTTGTTTTCTTTCTGATTCTCTCTCAAAGCAAGGGGAAGGAGATGGTCATCCACATAGATCATCGACCTCTTCAGTTTATCCAGACACAAGGGAAGTTGCAGAATGATTGGCATCAAAAGTGGTCTACATATATGCAACAATTCCACTTGAATATTAAATACAAAAAGGAAAACACCAATCATGTTGCAGATTGCCTCAGTTGGCCCCCAGTTGCAGCACTGACCACTGTTCTTAACCCTTGTGGCCATGAGACCTCTGGATGGATGCAATTGTACAAAAATGATCCAATGTTCACCACCACATACCAGATGCTAGTGGATGGCAAGAAAATTCTAGATTTCCACCTCCAGGACACATTATAATTATGTTGCCTCGACCACTTTTGCGTTCCTTCAAGGGAGCATGCCAAGTGGATTTTAGAGGCACACTACAATTGGGTTGTAGGACATTTTGGTGTGGAGAAAATTGTGGTCATACTACATAATTATTTTTATTGGCTAAAAATCCAACGGGGCATTGAAAATATATCAGATCCTCCACTCCCTATGCCATCACTAAGCCAACCATCAAGAAGAAAGGCTTGTACACTCCTCTGCCTACTCCCATCCAGCCCTGCGAATCCATCTCCATGGACTATTTGTCATTCCTCCCTTCTACCAAGCATGCTAATGACTCTGTATTTGTGGTCGTGGACATATTTTCTAAGATGGCCATATTGGTTGCTTACAAGAAGAGTATCATAGCAGAGGACACTGCCAAAATATACTTTGAATGAGTATGGATACATTTTGGAATCTCGTAGAGCATTATATCATATCAGGATAATAGGTTCCTGAGCACATTTTTGTCAAGCCTCTGGATATTATTGGACACTAAGCTCACAAAGCCGACTACATTCCATCCCCAAACTAATGGACAAATAGAGGTCGTCAACAAGATGATAGTGCACATATTATGCATGTACAACTCCAAGCATCCACGAACCTGGGATGAAAAACTTCCTTATGTGAAACACAGTTATAATAGAGCTCTCCATAGCTTGATTGGTTGCAGTCCTTTTCAAGTGGGTCTGGGTTTTCAACCATTTTGTTTGATTGATGTTATCATGCCCCATGCGACTACACAGACAAAATCCACACATGTACAGTCCAAGGTTGATAAAGCAACCTGATTTATTGAACACATCCAACACATCCACCAACAGGTGCATGAAATGTTGGATAAGTCCAATGCCAAGTACAATCAACAACATGATCAACATCAGGTGCCACACAAGTTTTAGGTGGGCAACAAAGTTTGGCTGCATTTGCAGAAAGAACACCTTACGAGAGGCCATCTGAAACTCATACCACTATAATATGGGCCTTATCCATCACCAAGGTTATGGGAGAAAATAATTTTGAGCTTAGCATTCCCCCATTCCTTGGCTTGCACCTAGTGTTCAATGTGGATCAACTTTGACCATACTTTCCATGATTATTGGATGCATCATACATTGCAGAATAACTCACACCAAGAGAGTTAACCCAAATTGCATGGAAAAAGGCCACAACTGATCATATCATGGACATGCAGATCAAGAATACTCTCTAGCAGAAGATCTAACTATATCGGGTTATGAAAGTTGGCCAAATCCTGCACCAAGGCAAGTGGCTCACCAGGGACCAAGTTTAGTAGAAGTTTCCCCATCTCGTGGAGGCACTCAACACAATGGGTACCAGTTCTTCCAAAAGGGGGAGGACTAATCCAGGTGGATATTGGTGGCCACCTACCTATTCTACTTACACCCCACCATTGTTTCTTTAAGTTTCCTTAATTTTAGCACATTTTATTATTTTTAGCAGTTTTTTGGGTCTTGAACTTCCAGGGCCATTTTGAGGCCCTAAACAACATTTTTTTGGAAAAAATCCAATGTTTGTGAAAAGTTGAAAGTTATTGTCCTCAGATAAATCTTTCTAATAAGGTATTGTACACGTCAAACAAAGATTGTATGTCAAAGTTATGACCTGGGAAGTTGATGTACTAATTTATCCCATTGGGGCGCACCTACTTTTGGCACTTCATCTCCGTGGGTTATGATTTTGGATATTTAGGGTTTTCCATTGGTTCTCAATAATAAATAGGCCTTCGAGCCTCATTGTAACACTATTTAGAAGACACGTAGCCGCCACATCTCTTCTCATAGGTAAGATACAATCACTTGAGCTAGTTTGTTTCCATTCTGCATGTAAACAATTTTCAGTACTTTGTTATTAATGAATTGAAGTTCTATTTTCAATGAATCTTTGGGTTTTTGTTCATATCTATATTTCATTTTGTTCCTTCATAAATATGGATCAGAGACTTAAAATTCACTACCTCGATTAGAGAGGTTTGGGGTCCAAACTCAAGAGAGGATTCTATGGAAGATTACTTTCATTATTTTTTTGACTCCATGCACTTTGTAGATATGCTTCCATTAAACTATCCTCGACATGGAGAAACTTATAGATATGTGAAAATGCAGTCTCAAAAATATTGGATACCTCTTTTTTCTAGGAAAGTATTCTATGGGACCACCTCATCAGAAAATCCAAGGTTGAGCATAGTGGTATATCCAACCATGATAATATTCTCCTTTGTTTCAAATTGGAATATGTCAAGTCTCCATCCCCTTTTAAATTCAACACTTCTTGGATCAAGGAAAACATCTTTGTGAAACTATTTGAGGATTCTTGGAGCCATCCTAGGGACAATATTTCTTTCCCTTACATGTTATTATTCTCAAACAATTTAAAATTTTTGAAAAAAAAGATGAAGTCATGGGGAAATTTTTTTAAGAAAAAACAAGAGGTAAGATTAATTGAGGTTAAGAAAAAATTGTTGATAATTTTTATTTGAATGTATAAAGGATTTTATCTCAAGATTCCCTCACCTCTCTTCACTCTCAGGGAGCTACAGAAAATAAAATTATAGCTCGTGAAGAAGAGTTATGGAGACAAAAACGTAGGGCCACATGGCTGGAGGTATGCAATAACAACAAAAAGTTTTTTCATGCCTTTGCCAACACCTAGAAGACTCACAACACGATATGGGAGATTACATATGATGGTGGGAATATTGCAAAATATTTCAGAAATAAGGCCGACATGGGGGTAAATTTATTCAACTATTTATTTTTTCAATCTGGGGGTTTCCCCATCCTAGAAACTTTGGAATTATTAAATATATTCCCTCGTGATTTATTCGATGAATTAAATGAAGAATTGGATGTGGATATCTTTGAATATGAAGTTTTGGGTGCCCTTTCTTTTACGTAGAAAGGGAAATGCTTAGGAACAGATGGATTCACAGTTAACTTTTACATTGGCTTTTATGAGCTTCTGAAAGATGACATCCTCAAATTTGTTAAGGAGTCACAGGGAAAAGCCTCTATGCATGGATCTATCAATTCCATGTTCCTCTGTCTAATTCTAAAAAAACAAGATGCAATTTCTTTCAATGATTTCAGGCCCATTGCCTGTTGCAACATTACCTACAAAATTGTCACCAAATTTTTTTCTTTAAGATTGAAGCCAATTCGAAATTCTTATATATTAGAGGAACAGTTCGGGTTCCTTTGGCATAGTTCAGGTTCGTTTGTCATCATCAAATCCATGATGCAGTAACCCTTGTGTAGGAGACCCTCCGCTCCATAAAGTGGCAACACTCTTCTGCTATTACTCTAAAAATTGATTTTCAAAAGATTTCAATCATGTAAGATGGTCCTTTATTGGGTTGTGTCTAATCCAAATGGTATGTGTTTAAATATTGTAAATTAGATCCTTGTTTACATCTCATCAGTCAATTTTGTAGTATTAATAAATGATTGATCTTCACGTTTCTTTAAGGCATCTAGGGGCCTAAGAGAAGGCTATCCATTATCCCCGTTACTCTTTTTGTTGGTTACTAAAGTTCTGAGTGTTTTAATCAAGAGGGCTATTAACTCGGGTGAGCTTAAAGGGGTTTGAGTTTCAGACCATTTTCTTCTAATACACTTACAATTTATGGATGACATTTTCATTTTTATGGAAGGGTCACTAATGAGAATTTTAGCGACGAAAAAGGTTACTTGATTCATTCGAGCTTGTAACAGGTACTATTAATCTTGAAAAGTCTACAATAAGATACAATAACATTTTGCAACAATCAGATCCTTTCTGATGCAGACTTTTGTGTTCCAAATCAAAGACACACAATATGGCCTTAAGTACTTAGGCTTCATTATAAAGCAAAACTCTTAAAACCAAATTTACTGGGCATAGATGATAAAGAAAGTGGGCGATAGAATAAACATTTGGATTAATCGATTGTTATCTAGAGGTGGTCGTTTGGTTCTTTTTAAGTCAATATTGGAAGCAATACCTATGTATTGGACATCGATAATGAACATTCCATGTGGTGTTCTGAACAAGACTAGGAGTCAAAGCTTTAAATTTATGTGGTCGAGAGGAAAATTCTCTGATGGTATCCCCTCAGTAAGTTGGAAATCCATTTCTAAGACAAAATCTTTAGGAGGTTGGGGGCTGAAAAGTTGGCTCTTTTCGACAAATCCCATATCACTAAAACTATGTGGCAACTTTTAAATAACAAAAGCTTGTTTGATAAGGTTCTCAAAGGCAAATATTTTGGGGGTAAAAATAAGATTACATGGATCAGGTGTACCAAGAAATTTGTAGAAAATTATTCAATTATGTGATGTTCCCTTCTAAGTAACTTTCATGTTATCAAGAGCTAGATTTCTTGGAATACTAGGGATGGAAAAAGTGTCAGAGTTGGATACAACCCATGGGTAGGAGCAGGGGAATACTATTCATGATCTAATAATGTTATTTCATCCCTCCATTGGTTTGGGATATTCTTCATAGCTAATGCAAAAGCTTAGAATGATTGTGAGTGGGGAACTAGGGCATGGAAATCTACCCAGGCTTTGGGTTTGACTGGATTAGAGGCTGAGGAATGGACAAATTTTGTGGGGCTTATAGTCTCAACAATAATAAGACTTTCCATTGATGATGATGATCAATTGATATGGTAAAAAAATGCTTCAACTAGAATTTTTTCAGCTAAGCTCAGATATTAGGATCTCATGGAGAATCAATCAAACTTAATACCTGAGTGGTGGTGGAAGTACCTATGGAAGGATAAGCTGCAGCCCATCAAGTGTAAATTTTTCCTTATCCAACAAGCTCCTCACTTGGGACAATTGTATCAAAAGGGGATGGAGCAATCCTGGACATCGATGTCCCCTTTGTAAATCAAATGAAGAAACTATATATCGTTCATTTGTCTCCTAACAGTACACAAGACAAGTCTAGAATTTGGATAAGTCTATATTATGTCTTTTTGTGACAACTTCAAACAAAGATTCTTTGATTAATTGTGTTAAGGACCAGGTTAATGAATTTTAAATTTTATAATATCTATACTTTCTTACCATTCTTATTCACTCGATATGGTGGGTCAAAAATATGACTCTTTTTCAAGATACACATATCCCGATTGAAGTGGTGATGGGGTCTATTGTGTTAATTGTTAATTTTTTCAAAGTTGAACTAATAAAGTAAGAAGTTTTGTGCTCCAAAAATAATCCCTTTAGATCACTCAATCCCTTGGAGATTCTTTAATGGCGCTAGCCAAGGAGACCCCCCATCTATGAAGCCAGTGCTATGATTCTTAAATGAACATCATTTTTCGCATATCAAATATGCTCCATGCCAAGGCACAAACATGAGAACTAAATTTTTAGCTCTCAGCTATTTTCTATGTGGCCAACCAAAAAGATTTCAAGCACCTACAAATTTTGGGGTGTGTATGCATGGAGTTGGGTTACACTTTTTGGTAAAGCAAGTGTGCATTTTGGCGAAAAAAAGGATGCTCGATTGAGCCTTTTAGAGCACACAATCGAGCAATTTTTAAGCACTCGATCGAGTCGTTTAGGGGCTTAAAAATAACTTGATTGAGTGTTTAAACAAACCCTCAATCAAGCTCCTTTATAACCTGAGTTAGGAGCGCAATCGAGTTATATGGTGTGTGGTTGGAAGTGGTTAGCTTTTTAATGGCTCGATCAAGCTCATAAACTCGAGTGAGCCATTGGTTAACCACCTTCACAACTCGATCAAGGATTTCTTTAACACTTGATCAAGATATTTGAATTTCAAACTCAAGTGCTTGATTGAACTCCTAAGGTCCTAAAAATCACAGTTTTAGCACCCCTTCTGTAGATTTATGTGCAACCCCAATTTGTACCCTAGCGGATTTAGGGCATAATTTGTCCTTAAGTGACGAATTTGATTATGTTGGATTCATGAAAGAATCCTCTATCCAACGACATATGGGTATGAAAATTTCAAATTCATATGTTATTTTTCATCTAATTTCTTTTAAACATAATGCTTGAATTGCTTTTGGATAGTTTCAAAGGGACTGAATAAAAAGTCAATAACATAAAATATACACAATGAAAAAAATTCAAAAAATACCACTATCTTCGTTTACAAGACCTTTTCAAAAGGGTACTCATGGTTTTTCAATTTATTTAAATAGTTGAAAAAAATCTTATGTGAACACGACTCTGCAAAATGCAATTGAAATATTACTTTGCCAACTTCAAAAAATAATAAAAAATATAATTTTGCATAAGAGAATAATTTTTAATATGTAAAACTTTGTCCTCTTCGTGTAGATCATGCTCATATATATATAATTGCACATTTTAGATTAAGTTATTCTACGTGAACACACACATACTTCTTAAGATGTGCGAAAATTTGCAAGGACAAGTATTGCATTTAATGGAAATTTGAGAGATTATACTACATGTTATAGGCCATTTTGTTGCATCTGGTCAATAGGCCTACAAACTGGATCAATCAACATCCATGAACACCTTGTCATCATCCCTACACAAAGCCCTAAGCATGACTTCCAAATCCCTGAGTTTTTGGGTCTTACTACCTCAAATCACTGCTTTTAAGGGCCAGTGCACCGTGGCCTTTTAGGGACCTGCGTTCAGTAGCAGGTTGCTCCATTATGCACCAATGCTCATTAGTTGTAGGTTGTCCCTTATTAGGGTTGCACTGATTGTAGATATTTGGGGAAAATAAAAATAATCCCGAAGTTTCCTCTTCCAGAAGCTTCCAGGAGTTGTTTCAACCATTTACCTTGGATAAGGACTTTGAATACTATTTGATCCTACCTTGGAAATTTCACATATTATCCCTTGAGCTCATCCTCCCATCAAGAGTGGATCTAAAGCCTAGATTGGTAAATGGATAAGAACTACTAAACTACCACACTCTCCTATAAATCTACATCCATCTACAACATCAGGGTTGACTTTTGGAGACTAATCATACCCTCATGTTGTTGCTTTGAACCTAAGAGAGTTATCATTTTCATGCATTAGGGTGACATTGAGGTGTGCTTTGTGACAAGAACAAGTCAACTTTGGGACATCTCTATAAGACTAGCTTCCATTTTTTGTTGTAAACTCTCTCCTTTTCATATTAATACAAAGTGTATACCGTTTTCCTATATGTGTTATGTTATTTTTACATTCATTTATTTCAATGCTTTGTTGATCCATTGAATAGAGTGATTGGATAATGCTACATATATGTTGTAGATCTTTGGCTTGTTTTGATTGTATGTGCAGGTTATAATTAAAGCAATAAAAGCTACTATTGGAGCTTACAAGCTGAGAAGAGAGAAGAGCTTGCGACAGATCCCAAGTAAGCATTTTTCCATTCTCCAATTTCTTTAAGGGGAGCTTTATATTCTTTGCTTTCTGTTGTTCTAGACCAAGCCACTAGGTCTAAGGAAGATACTTTTGTCTGCAATCATAAATTCTGAATAACACTACACTAAAAGTTTTTGCTTAGGACAACAACATAATTCTCCACATATTTTATTCTTAGTTCGAATCAAAATTCACAATGCTTATATGAATTTTGATGGCTTCAATTTGATAAAAGAGGAAAATTTTGAAATTTCATTGCCACATTTGACCCAAAAGTGTAACCCATCTTCATGCATTCACCCTTAGATTGAAATAATTTACTGTTACTATTATATTTTAAATGCTACTTCTAAACTCCATGTTGACTACAAAAGAATCACGCATCGTTGTCATGCCAAATGTATTTTTTTACACATAATACTTTTTTTAGTTTTAATAATTTTATCTCTCTATGCTTTCTTTATATAAAGTTGATATAAAATTATTTTACTTAAGATGAACATTGTAATATATTTATTTATTTATTTATTATTATTTTTCAGAAACATTTATATATTTGCATCAAAATAATTTGTTTTGAAGGCCAAAACCTTGTACATCACGAACCAAAATTTCTTTTGCAAAAATCCAAAATTTCCAAAAAAAATGACATAGTTAACACTCTGTCTACATACAACTATTATAAATTGATTTTCTTCATACAAGTCTAGAAAACACCCAAAATCACTATATATTTACATCATCTTTACATTTTGAAATAAAAAAATTGACAAAAATCCATAGCACCCACCATTTGCAGTAAGAAATACTAATGTTAATGTCTTCCTCTCCTACATTGAAACCTCACTCCATGAAATTAATCCAACTCCATACCTTCTGTATATTTTGGTGAATTATGCAAATAACCATCAACTTTGACCTATCAAGGTCACTCCAATGCTCTAAATAATCCTTCGAGCCAATTCTCTTTTATTTGAAATATGTGGCTCCGCCATTAATGTCGCAGTGACCCACCCCAAACACTAATCGATCAAGAAAATACGAAACCATTATGGAAATATTGTTGTTTGGAGAAAAATTCATTAAAGGCAAAGATCTCATGCATGTATTCTGTTTCTCGAATAGAGAAACAAATGTTTCACACATTCTATCAGATTTATTAACCTCAAACAAAAAATAATAATGAGACTTCTTACACTACTATCCTAAAATTAATTTCAATTAATAACTTAATCAATTTGGTTAATATTATGCTCCTGATGAAATTGATTTATTAATAAAATCCATCATCAACCTTCAAAGTCCCTTTTTCTAATGAAACTCTTTGATTGGCCAAAGAGTCTGCCATCATGTTCCAAGTTTCCACCATAACACAAATTAATGTTCCAATTTTCCACCATCCAAAGAGAACCAACACTAAATGATAGTTGGCATGAAGTGACAACCATGTACTAATAATAGTGATATTTTATATTTTATAGCGCGTGAAGAAAGCGTGAATGATTTTCCCAATAAACTTAATCATTTACTTTGAAGTTACGTGTCAGAGTATCTGACACGCATTCATGTATAATGATTTCAAATCCAGTGTCATTTTAAGGTTGTCAAATCTCTCCACGTGTTGGAGAGTAGAATATCAAAATTGGGTAGGGTACGCTCAAATCAAGTGGCAAATCTCTCCACGTGTCAATTTTAATCATAGCGTTTTAATTTTATGTTCGCATATAATTGAATGAAAGCTTACGGAAGGCATCTCTGTGGTGCCAGAACGTCTGCATCTCTGGTGGCTTGTCAGAGAAAAAGCACGCTCTGCCTCGTGAAAAACAAATACATGAGTTAATTATAGGCAGGTATTTAATTTTTCTATAGATAGAGACTTAATATAGATATTGATTTGATTCTTTATATATATGCCAATTGGTTGATTATAAAAGAAATTATATATCTCTTTAGTATTTAGAAACATATCATTAAAACGTTTTAACCACTATACACAAAAAGAGATCCAAGCCATAATGCAAATACCATTAAAAAGTTTTAACCACTATACATAAAAAGAGATCAAAGTCATACATGCAAAGTTTTCCTCAGATTTTGGTTTATGTGAGAGTATCATAAATCTGAGGTTAAAATGGATGTATTCGAGTTTTTACATGGAGTTGGGTTACATTTTTCGGCAAGGGACGACAGGTTTAGGTGAAAAAAGAGGGCTCGATCAAGCATTTTAAGCACTCAATCAAGCCATTTTTAAGCACTCAATCGAGCTCCTTGAGCGCTAAAAAATAGCTCGACCAAAGGTTTAAAACAAACCCTTGATTAAGCATTAAGGCTTCATCAAGCTCTAACACGCGACCGAACTTTATGGCTTGATCGAGCGTTAGAGCTTGACTGAGCTTTAGGGCTCGATTGAGCCCTTATTTTCTATTAAAATGTGTGGTTGTGGTATGCACACCTCATTTGCGCAAACCGGGGGATAAACAAGAGCTCGACCAAGGTATTGGAGCTCGATCAAGCGATTGGACCATGGAGCAACCCAACCACTCTCGCCAACAACCCCACCAACGTCCAAGGTAGGTTTCCTATCCTTGTTGTCTTTTTCATTTATTTTTTCTTGCAAAGTTAAAAAAATAATAATTTGAAAACAAAATTTACCATACAAAAACCATGAAAACCACAAAAAACAACTAAAACAACTTAGAAAACCACAAACCCACCAAGAAAACGCTTCTAAACCACCAAAAGAGCTATAATTTATGTTTTAAATTTTTTTCTTACTTGCAATTTGGTAGCATGTTTATTATGAAATTTTTCTTATTTTAAATGGTAAAAACATTATTTTCTAATTATTTTAGGTTTTAAAGCTTTTCAACGGGAATTTAGTGAAATAAGTTTTCAAGAAAAAATATATTTTTGTTATTTAAAATGCATTTTAAATTTGGAACAAATTTGACCAAAAATATATCCCAAAAAATTCAACAAATAAGAAAAAAACCAAACTATAACCAATAAATAAATAAATTAGGAACTCGAGATTAACGGATGAGATATAATTGCTCATAATAAACCTTTATTGATCAATAAGAAAATTTATTTTATTTTATTAATTTATATATTAAAATAATAATAAATATAGTAGACTTAATTTTAAAATTAATTAATTAAATCTTTAAAGTTAAATCCAAAGAAAAATATTAATTAAACTATATATAGACATAATTTAGTTATATATATATTTATCTATAACATAACTATAACTCACATCACTATATATATATAATATATATATATATATATATATATATTGTATAAACATAAGATAGTTCTATAACTATATAACATAGCATGTAAAATAAATACGACTATAGTTTATAATTATATAGCTAAATAAATATAGATATAACTATATATATTTAATTATCATAAAGTTATAACATCACATAGCTATATATTATATTTTTATAACTATTTAACCTAACATGACACACACATATATATGAGTTTATAAATAGCTATAAATTATGTATAACATAACATTATAACTATAACGTAACATTGTGTAACATCTACAACATAACTATAATTATTTAAACATAACATGTATATAACATTTAACTATATAATTACATCACTAGGCATTTTCTTTGTCGGCTTGGGGTGGACAAACACGGTTCACTCTAGCCAATCTAAAGTTTTCATTTTCGTCGTTCAAGCAAATAGAAATCTGACACGTGGCACAAGTTGAGTGGAAGTCGCTTTACATACAATACATGCCTATCATTTAGCCATGGTCTTTGCCTGATTGTTGAGATTGCAACAAGATGATGGAGCTTAGTGAAAAGAGTCGCCTTCACTAAGTGGGCCCGCAGGCTATTTTTGGCGCAAGTCTATTTTTAGACTATGTCTATTTTTAGACATATGGGTCATGTCTATGGATTGCAGGTTGTTGTTTATGGATGATTGATCAAGTTGGAAAAATAGATGGACTTCTATTTTTGATGAAAGTGTGAGTGATCACAGTGTGAGTGTTCAAGTCTATTTTTAGACTGGCTGTCAAAAATAGAAAAGTCAAATATTATTATCTCACAATAATATTTGGACTATAAACTTAATCTTATTCTCTTGGAGCACTTCAGTTCGAGCTACCGATGTGGCACATGCAATTGCATGAAGGAAATACGTGGTTCTTATGGGTTAGTTGAATATTTGCATGCATGACTTCAGTTAGAACTCAAGTGAGTTGAGTTTAGTGGACTGGAGGTGCAGTTGATGGAGTTGTGTTCAGTTTAGCTTTGTTAAACTGGTTGTATTTAGTCTAACTGGCGAATAGACTAGAGATGAGTTGGGTGAATTAGTTATTAATTAATTCACAAGTTATTAACTCATAATACAACTAATGAATACATCAGTTAACTCAGTTGCATGTCAGTGCATGTTCAGTTCAGCAGGGACAGGTGTTAGAGAATCAGATTGCAATCAGTTGTGACTATAGTTGTGCACCAGATCTTGCACAAATCAGGGGATTGAGTATGCCAATGAGTTTTCCCACATTGTAGCTTGTTCTCACGTGATTTAGCCAAGAAAAGACGTGGCTGCCTTGGAATTATCACCGGTTCTTGTGCAGGTATTGAGCAGCGGAGGCAGGCAAGCAGCGGAAGAGATTTGAGCCAGTGATTGATTCAGATCTGAGCTGTATAGTGTGTAACAGGTGGAGAGATACATGTGAGAAGTATTATGCTGTGTAATGTTACATGACTCAATCATTAATATACAGATAGTTGGGGTTTTTAGCGAGATGCTTTCCCCGGGATACATACTGTGTTAATGTGTGAATGCTCTTGATGTTTTATTGTTATTGATGCTGCTTTATTGATGATCAACGTAGAGGAGCTTATGTATTGTGTATGTTTTCCACAATAGTACATGATCAGGATAATCTCTGTTGAATATGTGTTAAATTATTCAAAATTTCTACATGGTATCGGAGTTGTTGATCATCTGATCTACTATTCAGGAAGTGTTTACATTCTATTTCTTCAGGAAGAGTCTGTAATCGGGCCAGGTAGCCTCTGGATTCATCCTTCCTTTGGAAGGTGAGATATCCGATGAATGCCCATACAGTCGATCTCTGTACAAGAAATACCTTATTCTCACGAATTCTAGATCGGAAGCGGTTGAGTTGGAGTTGGTGGAATTCAAATTTGCAACAGTGTTTTCTTGGTGTCAAAACTAAGATGTCTTTCACAGGATTGCGATTGGAGTATGCCCTTGAGGGCAGTACAAAATATATTGCATGGAAGGACAGGATGGAGGCAGTATTGGATGATAACGGGCTGAAGGAGTTCATAGAGACAGATATCCCAAAGCCTACTGATGCTACTCAAGCTGATGCTTGGCAAAAGAAGACCACAAAATGTCGAAGAATTCTGTTGGAGGGCATGAAGGATCACATTGTGTCCAGCCTCCATGGAAAGGCTACCCCATATTTGATGTGGAAATCATTAACAGAATTATTCCAAAGCAAGAGTGATCAGAGAAAGCTGGCACTCAAAGATAAACTCAGAAACATCAAATGCGAGAAGGGTGACAGTATGCCCAAGTATCTCACGAAGTTCACTCAGTGTCGAGATGAAATGGGAAGTGTGGGGTTACTGTCGATGATGAG
Source organism: Pinus taeda (assembly GCA_000404065.3). Classification (NCBI taxonomy): domain Eukaryota; kingdom Viridiplantae; phylum Streptophyta; class Pinopsida; order Pinales; family Pinaceae; genus Pinus; species Pinus taeda. The sequence continues at coordinate 39,623 of APFE030243111.1, forward strand.
GACTTGGTGAGATTGCCTCTCCTTGGTCTTCTGAAGAGTTGGCATTCCTATCAGGACTCTGTCAATGGTCGGGAGAAATTGCCAGGATGGGAAAGACTATGGTCAGATCTTGTGCAGGAGGAGATCAGGCAGAGTACCAGGGACGAATCTTCATCAAAGGGAGCTGATGAAGAAAATTGCGCTTTGGCTGCTAAAGCAAAGAAAGGGAAGAGCAAGAAAGCTTCTCAGTCTGGTGCGAAAGGCAAGAAGCAGGACATGTCCAAGGTGAAGTGTTTTCACTGTCACCAGCACGGACACTATGCCACAAATTGTCCGCAGCAGAAGAAGAACAAGCAAGCTGCTGGATCTGCAGGGGGAGAGGCCTTAGCTTCTCAGTTTGAGCTTGATTTTTCATTGATCGCATGCTTGGTTTCAAGTGTGATGGGATCAGTGTGGTTCTTGGACAGTGGTGCGTCTTTTCACATGACGGGAGATAGAGATTTGTTCTCTGATCTGAAGACAAAGATCTTGGAGTGCACATCGAGATGGGCGATGATGGTAGATACAGTGCGACCGGTATCGGTACCATTTCCTTTGAGAGGGAGTCTAGTAAACCCTTCGTATTGAAGGAAGTCATGCATGTTCCAAGATTGAAGAAGAATCTTATCTCTGTGGCGATGTTAGAAGACAAGAAGGGGTATGATGTTGTTTTCAACAAGGGAAAAGCTTTCCTGCGCAGCAAGATAACTGGTGAGACCCGGAAGATAGGGGTTCGAGTAAGGAACCTTTATCAGTTGCATGTAGATGGATGCACAGCAATGGAAGGCAAGGCAGAAGTATTGGTGAGCCGGGATGATGGCGAGTTGTGGCACAGGAGATTGGGTCACCTTCACCATGGATCCTTGAAGATACTGCAGCAGATCACTACAAGGCTTCCTAAAGGCACACTTGCGCAGTCAGATCAGTGCAAGGGGTGTACTTTGGGGAAGTTTGTGAAAGCCACCTTTCACGAGAAGGATATTCGCGCCACGACGATCCTTGAGAGAATTCACACAGACGTGTGTGGACCTTTCTCAGTTGCTTCGACAGCAAAACACAGGTATTATGTGATTTTTGTTGATGATTTCTCTCGTAAGTGCTGGATCTTCTTTATGCAGAAGAAGAGCGAGACATATTCAAAGTTCTGTGAATTCAAAGCACTGGTCGAGAAGGAGTCGGGGAAGAAGGTGAAGGCTCTTAGGAGCGATAATGGTGGTGAATACATCTCGGACGAGTTCAAGTATTTCTGCAAGGCAGAAGGGATTCGTAGAGGGCTCATAGCTCCCCATAACCCACAACAGAACAGGGTAGCTGAGCGGAAGAACAGAACGATTGTGGGTGCTGCACGGGCAATGTTGCATGATCAGGGCCTACCCCTTCACTTGTGGGCGGAAGCATGCAATACAGCAGTTTCTGTGCAGAATCGTTGTCCTCATAGGATACTTGGCATGAGTACAGCTAAGGAGACTTGTTCTGGTAAGAAGCCCGATCTTTCTCATTTGAGGATTTTTGGTGCTAACGTTTACATGCATGTAACGAAGGATGCCAGAAAGAAGTTGGAGCCGACTGCAGAGGTTGGGATATTTGTGGGGTACACTGATATGCCCCACTACTATCGTGTGTATTTGCCAGATAGTGGTAAAACTGTTGCACGACGGGATATAAAATTTCAGGAGGAGAAAGCCATGAAGTGTTCGCTTGAGAGGGAGCTACACTTGCATGCGGATGAGGAACTATTAGTTCCCAAGGATGAACCACAGGATTAGGTTCATGGAGTGGAAGAGACCACTCATGCAGCGCCAACCATCAGAGGGCGAAAGCACTTGACAGAAGCTGAGAGACTGGCTCAAGATGCAGAAAAAGTTGTAGGACCACCTACAGCCCAACGCAGGCAGAGACAGTCACCTAATCGGTACACTGGATACATGGCTCTTATGAGCAAGTGTGTTGTGACTGAGCCATCCTCTTTCGAGGAAGCTGTGGAGAATCCCGTATGGGTAGACGCCATGGTGGAAGAGTATGATTCTATTGTCAGAAACAGTGCATGGGAGATTGTTCCTAGACCGGAAGGAAAACCAGTGGTGGGTTCGAGATGGATCTACAAAGTTAAGCAGGCAGCTGACGGGAGTGTGGAGAAGTACAAGGCAAGATTTGTTGCCCGAGGCTTTTCACAGAATGAGGGGATCGATTATGAGGAGACCTTTGCACCTGTCGCAAGGTATTCTTCCATACGGACGATTCTTGCTCTCTCAACGTAGATGGGATGGCACATTCATCAAATGGATGTGAAGACTGCGTTCCTCAACGGAGTCATTGAGGAGGAGGTGTACATTGAGTAACCCGAAGGCTTTGAAGTCTTCAGCAGCGAGTCGCATGTGTGCAGGCTCAAGAGAGCGCTGTATGGGTTGAAGCAAGCACCACGTGCTTGGTACACACGAATAGACAGATATTTCACAGGACTTGGATTCTCCAAGAGCGAGGCGGATCCTAACCTATACCAGATTGTGGTGGAGGGTAAGTTGCTTATCATTGTACTGTATGTTGATGATTTGATTCTAACGGTGATGAGCTGTTTATACTGTCATGCAAGAAGGATCTTGCTACAGAGTTTGAGATGAAGGACTTGGGCCTCCTTCACTATTTTCTAGGATTGGAAATATGGAAGCGCAGTGGTGGACTGTTTGTTTCTCAGGGTAAGTATGCTCGGGAGATACTGGAAAAGTTCAACATGCATGGCTGCAAGCCTGTTGATACTCCTCTTCCTGGAGGTTGGAGGAAGGAGGATGCCACTTCAGGAGAAGAAGTGGATGCCACTATTTATCGACAGTTGGTGGGGTCGCTGATGTATTTGGTCAATACACGACTTGATATATGCTATGCAGTTAACCAACTTTCACAAGCTATGGTTAAGCCTACCAAGCTCTTCTGGAAGGCGGGAAAGCATGTATTGCGCTACTTGAGAGGCACATTGGGATTTGGTTTGTGGTACAGACAGGAGGATGAGGTGAAGATATGTGGCTTCAATATTGACATCAGGTACCATCATATCAGAGATTGTGTGCAATGAAGGATCATGTTACTTTCGTACATTCCGACGGAGGATTAGGATGCTGATATTCTGACGAAGGATCTCAGCAGGAGAAAATTCGAGTACCACCGAGGCAGGATAGGGGTTGCTGATAATCCATATCTTGTCGAGAGGGAGTGTTGAGATTGCAACAAGATGATGGAACTTAGTGAAAAGAGTCGCCTTCACTAAGTGGGCCCGCAGGCTATTTTTGGCGCAAGTCTATTTTTAGACTATGTCTATTTTTAGACATATGGATCATGTCTATGGAGTGCAGGTTGTTGTTTATGGATGATTGGTCAAGTTGGGAAAAATAGATGGACTTCTATTTTTAGATCACAGCGGAGTGACTGCTCAGTCTAAATATAGAACAGTCAAATATTATTAGCTCATAATAATATTTAGACTATAAACTGTCTTATTCTCTTGGAGCACTTCAGGATGAGCTACGGATGTGGTACATGCAGATCCCAGAAGGAAATACGTGGTTACCTATGGGATGACTAATATTTGCATGCAGGACTTCAGTTAGAACTCAAGTGAGTTGAGTTTAGTTGACTGGAGGTGCAGTTGATGGAGTTGTGTTCAGTTTAGCTTTGTTAAACTGGTTGTATTTAGTCTAACTGGCAAATAGACTAGAGATGAGTTGAGTGAATTAGTTATTAATTAATTCACAAGTTATTAACTCATAATACAACTAATGAATACATCAGTTAACTCAGTTGCATGTCAGTGCATGTTCAGTTCAGCAGGGACAGTTGTTAGAGAATCAGATTGCTATCAGTTGTGGCTATAGTTGTGCATCAGATCTTGCACAACCAAGGGATTGAGTATGCCAATGAGTTTGCTCATGTATTTTCCCACATTGTAGCTTGTGCTCACGTGATTTAGCCAAGGAAATACGTGGTTGCCTTGGAATTATCATCAGTTCTCATGCAGGTATTGAGCAGCGGAGGCAGGCAAGCA
>APFE030243113.1:0-22507 GCA_000404065.3 Pinus taeda
CCATCATATAGAGCTCGAGATATCGAGCATTCTACACTTATCTGGATTCAGAAAGAAATGACAGTTGCATAATAGTAATAGATGCGAAGATTCACATAGCGCATTTAAATATTTAGCTTCCAAAAAATCATATAAGCATTTTTCATTAACATCTTAACTTAAATGAATCTGTATAAAGAAGGAAACATGTATTGCAGCTACATAACACTAAATATGAGAAGAACATGAACATTTATGAAATTACAAAGGATAGGAGACATATTTTAATCCCAGAACAAAGGAATCACAATTGATATGCATTAATATTCTGAGTAGCACATACATGAAAGAACTAGAACGTTCTCAAAATTAACACATATTTTCTTTCCAAAATCATGACCCCTTTCTTCGTTCATAAAAATAATATATATAGGCCTCTGTAAATAGAGATAGGCCGTTAGAGTGATATTCTTTCTTGATTCAGATCATTATGTCAATAATATCTCAAGACTTCAGTGTATGTGCATACACATCTATTTCAACTAAAATGTACTCATTACAACTTATCAAAGTAAAAAATAGCAGGTAAAACATAAAATTAGTTTTAAATGCCAAAGCTTGTCATGATTTGGGGAATTCTCAAGGGCAGTTGGATTATGAGGCCTAGTGAGGCTCATGCAGAGGCCTAGGACGAACCATTTGCATGATCGATGGATTAGCAAAAAATTCACGTCTTTCGCATAATGCTTGAGGAGGTAGAGGAGCATTACTAAACTTCCTACAGTTAATATTCAGCTCAATCAAGCCCGAATAGTCGAGCCTACGCTGAAAGAGACTTCTAACCATCCCAAGTAACTAAAATTCCTTTTTTAAGCATTTCACTGTAGTTTTCCCTTTTAGAGTAATTGTTTTCGTGTGGGAGGACACTGCCTTACTCTTTGCTTCAATCATTTTCTAATTATACTTCTCCTATGGCAGTAGTTCTCTTCGAGACCCCCAAAAATTAGGCAACCCAGCCTGCAGGAGTCTATCAAATTCTTCATTGAAAATAGTCACGTCCTTCTGCAACTTGATGAGGCTCTGCTTTGCTTTGACTCGGGCTTCTTCCTTTGAAATCATCTTTAAAAAATCCACAATTTTGATTTTCCTATCTACTATATCCATTGTGCTCAACTCCTATGTTGTCTTCTCGCTCAGGAAATGAATAAATTTTAGTGCAAACTGGGAGTTCCTTATACTCTTCTCTTTAGCATTTATGATTGATGGTTCACTTTCTGCACAAATAAACTTTTTCTCACGTATCATAGTTTTATGCTCCCAACTGATATTCATCTCTTAGATGATCTCATCCCATACCAATTATGCGGATTTGAGGAGAGACATAGTTCCTTTGGTTTTAGCCTTCAAGTCCTTATTTTCCTATGTCGTAACTTGTAGATCCTTAGTGACATTTTCAACTTTTATAACTGGGGCTTGCAGTTTCTTTTCCTTCTCAGCTATCTGGGCTTTAGCAACATCCAAATCACTCTGGACCTTCTTCAGTTCTCCTTTGAAAATTTGAAGCTCAGTTAGTGCCTAGGTGATGCGATTAGTGGCATTCTGAGGGTCTTCGGGAACTACTGTCGTACAAACATGGGAGGAAATCTTATTTTTCAGTTCAATCATTGTCTTCTCCAAGGTCAATACATTATCCTCACTATCATCCATCTCCTTCATTAGTGCCTCCTTCTCCATCTCGACCTGGGTTAGCTCCTCTGTTTAGACATGTTCATTCCCAAGAATCTTTAGCTTTCGTCTCAACTCCTGATTTTCCTTCTGAGTTGATTTTAAAATAGTTGCCATTGCTGACTTGTCCTTTGGATCTATTCCCAGCTTAATGATCAGCTCTTTTTAAGACTTCTTCTGTAATAATAGTGCTCTATATTTGATCTTTCCATTTTCACCTTATTTGATACTTTCTCTATATATGTTTTAGCTCTATTTATGGTCATGAGGTTCTTACCTAGATCATTATATAGCATCTACCCAACTTGCTTGTGTAAGTTAACTTTGTCTACCAAAGGGACACTAGTTAAGTCTAGGGAGATATCCAAATTCTAGAACTAAAGCCTTGTGGGCAGGGACTATATTGATGGATGTTGCAGCCTTATCCTCATTTCTTATTTTTCTAGGTCCATAGTGGCTAGCACTCTAGTGTGGTGAGATGTTAACTTAGATTTCATTTCCCTATACATTATCTCCTTGACGTTCTTGGTGTTAACTTGAATAGCCTTCCCTAGTGGTCAACTTGACCCTGAAACACCAGCACTGCCTTCGGGATCTGGGATAACTACTTTGGTTGAGGATGTAGGGGAGGCTATTAGTGGAATCTCCATATTAATCTAAAAGCTTGGGTGGTTAGACACTAGTTTCTCCAGCTATATACCCACTTCTTCTTCTTCTTGTCCCTTTTTTTGTTCCTTTCCTGGACCTTGACTTCTTTCCCTTTTACTGACATGTTCTTCCTCCATGTCATTTTCCCCTGTTGAGTCAACAGACCTCTTTGATGCTTTTCCCATGTTGACTAGAGATTTGGTCTCCATCTCTGTATTAAGAGGCCAGGAATCAAATTTATCTTCCCACTCAATTTTGGGCTTGGGATCATGCACGTAAGTTGAAGCTTTAATCCTTTCTCTTCTTCAAGTAAGGATGCCTTGGGGGTTGAAGGTCTACCTTGTGCTTACCACAAAAGGGCCTACAGGTTGTCCCATTTTAAAAATGTAGCATTTATTTGCTGGTACAAAGTAGAGCAGATATACACTAAGGACATGTTAGATGAATTCAAGGGTGAAGATCATCATAGGCATGAACACCGGTAGGTTATATGGATGAAGTTCATAACCGTAAACTCAAACCTATGTGTAATCCTCATAGAGGTACCAATCTCTTATGGCAGCTTCCTTACTGAGTTGGAGGAACTCTTTTTGCTGTGGGAAGATTCTGGGAGGTGGAGTCCCATGGATGATTTGGTATGCAATGGCCATGAAGGTGGACATGAATTGAGAGTCCCCTCCTAAACCATGTATTTTTCTCACCGATATAATCCAGTCAAACACGGAATTTCGCTACTTTTTGGGAGAAAACACTTGAAGGTCCAGACATTGAAACTCTTTGACATGGGTATATAGGAACAAGTAGAACAGTAAGGAGGAGTAGAGAAAATAAGAAGAGGTAAGGAAATAGTGGACCTAAAAGAAAATGGCAGCTGATAGGTACACTGGAATATTGAGTAAGAAATCAGGTTATTGTATTTTATGTAGGCACCCCAAGATGGCTTTATTACTCTCTAAGAGGTATCTTCGCCCATTAATCAGGAAATTGCAGCCAAGATGGGTCGAAATGATGTTTGAAATAGAGTCATTGGGAACCACTTTTATGTGAGAAGGGTTTTGACTTTAGGAGCAAGGATTTGGTCCAAGAAGGAATGTTGTTCCTCAAGGGGTAGGGTAACGAAATGATGGACTAGGGTAGCATCAGTGAATGTATGCAAGGTGGAGGAAACAGGGAAGATTAAATCTCTTTGGATTAAAAGGGGTGCTATTTCCAGGATTTTGGCTCCTGAGGTAGAAACAAAATAATTTAGGTTCTTTTGGTATGTGTCAACGAGCCATGATATAAACTCAAGGAAGAGTTGAATCGGGGGCATAACTTGGAAATACAGGCTGGAATCAAAAACCCTAAAATGATCCTCTTTCCTCACATGTTTGGAAAATAATTCATAGCAGAGGTCGGGGAGCGAGAATGGACAGGCAGGGTCTGTAATTTGACACTCAGTGTCCATTAAGGGCTCGACACCAGTGGACTTGACGTCGTGGATGTTAAGGGTTGCAAGTGCCGCATGTTTCAATTTACTAAGTGGAACAAAAATAAAAAACACATGAGGTCGGGGTGTCAGGTTACCTGGAGCCCAAAAGAGTTTCTAAAAATGAATTTGGAGGTCGTCCTTTGATTTTGGGAGTACGCGGAGAGGTAAATCCTACATAGATGACCAGATGGGAGATATTTTTACTTAGCTCAAATAGCAGTTGTCGGGCAGGTAAATTTAGGACGACAACGGTTTATATAACAAAAGCGCGTAGTCGTACAAGAGGCAGATTTGGGAATAGGTATAGGATGACATGGAGCAGTTTAGGATTGGTATTAGTAATGGGCATGAGCTTTGGAGGGGTGGAAATATCATAGTTTTACCTTTACCCTTACCCTTTTCCTTTTTTCTCCATTCTTGACGAGCCAGTGAGAGGAGTCCACCTGGCAGGTGATTCCCACTATGTTACGGCAGGCTATACTAAGGTCAAAATAAGTCCATCTCTAGGCACCATAATTGACCCTGACCGTCAAATCTGCGCTGACCTGTCAACATCAGGGCTTGCTTTTTCATTATCTTCTGTGCATGTTCATCGTAAGAGTTGATATAGATGAGAAAAGGGCACGAATGAAGGGTGATACTGTTTGGAGAAGTGCGGTTTTTATTTGAGGTATGCTTAAAATATATCATTAGACCTTTGAGTTATTGGAGTTGAGATTAAATCTAAAACCTTGTCTGCAATACATTCATTTCCATAAGTCAGATGCTTAAGAGGGATGGTTCCCTTCATTTATTTTACACATTTGACACCATTACAGTCCTTAGGAAATATATAGTAGAGCTGGGGATAACACGCCCCTAACAGAGTCAAATTTTGAAGCAATTGCAACCAAATGCGCTTGTAACCAGATCAGTGAAGTTCGCCCACATTGGAGTGCAATAGTAAGTTTCTTCGTTGTTTGTGATGTTTATCTTGCATAAGAAATTGTTTATCTCTCTTCTTTTTCCCTCGACATGTTTGAATATCAAACTGCAGGGAATGCAAATAATATTATACATATTATGCCCCCTCACACAAAAAATATATGTATGGGACCTTTCAGATTATTTTATGGAGTTTTGTGTCATTTATTCCATAGGAAACTAGAGATTCCAAGGCTTGTAAGAACCCTTCTAGTACAAGAATCCATCCAATTCATGGAAATAAATAGAGATCTTAAACTCTAGTTCTATGGTGCACCCTAGTTCTATAACCAGATGCATATGATAGTTCATTTTGTGAAAATAAATAGGTCCTCATGAGTATTGTTTGACTTAGAACATTATTAATTCTCTTTTTTTCATAAATTATTTGTTGAAAATTAACCTTGAAAAGATGACCAGTTCCTTAGCAGAAAGAGAAGATCCTTATAAAATATTTAGTTTTCAACTATTGGGTATTCACTAATAAAGAAACGTGAAGTTTTGACAAAATTAATTTATTTATGCCTTATATTTTCTCTTGAAGACTCAATCCATGAAAATAAGAATGAATTTAGTAATTTTTCACTTATTTTATAATGAAACACAACAACCTATATTGCAAAATCATGTTCAATACTTAATTATCTTGGGGTAATTTGTTTATCTCAATAGTTAAGATACAAGAATTCCATCCTTAATATCAAGATTGAAGATATAAGAAGGCCATCTTTAATATATGTTTGAATTCCCTGCATTTTTTTAATATCAAACTAAAAGTTTCAAATCTAGATAAGTTATTTTAGCAAAGTTGGATGAAATGATTGCTTATGATGTTATTGATGCTTAGACAAAATGACTATTTATGGTGATTCCTCCACATATCTTGGAACTCCACCTACACTAGATATTAATTCAAAGAGTATATCATCAACAATCCTCTGAATATCTCATTGGTGCTTCTCTATGAAGAGTTTTTAGATTCTTCTTTTGGACTTGATAAAAACTGGTCATTAGATTGCATATCAATTCAGAATTGGTGCAATATAGTAGCCTTCATTATTTATTTATCTACGAGGAACTTCTCTACAATTTTGAAATATTGACTTAGTGCTCCATTATCAATCACACATCTAGTTGTTGCTTGGTAAGGGTTAGGAGAGCACCAAACTTAATTGCCAAAAATCCATTGGTTCATTGTTGTGGCAACAAATTGTTTCATCGCTACGGAAACCCGTTGTTTCACAACTGCGGAAACTCATTGGTTCACCGATGCACCAACTTATTGTTCCACCTTTTCAGCAACTCATTGGTTCACCTTTGCAACAACTTGTTGGTTCACCTTCGCAGCAACTTGTTGGTTCAAATTTGCAGCAAATTGTTGGTTTACCATTGCAGAAACTCGTTGGTTCACCATTGCGGCAATTGGTTGTGTCATTGTTGTGGGAACTCGTTGGGTCACTATTGCAGCAACTTTCTGGGTCACAAAATGGTAAAGCAAGGCAAATAGGAAACTATCATTGCCCTTCTAGTGCAAGATCCTAAAGAGAACATAATATTTTCTAGAAAGGATTTAGATTGGTCTAGAGTACATGGAAATCACATGGAGATTGATAAAATTGCAAATATCCCTTCACATAGAATTCCCGACTTTATTAGAGGAGATGAAATGAACCTAGAAGATCCATGTTCTTTCACCCAGGTAGAAAATAAACACCCAAGCTCAAGGCCTACTGCTTCCTTGCCATATGAAGTGTAAGTTTTTTAGAGATGCATTGCTTAGATGTTGGTATTAACATTGCTTTATCATTTGTCATATGTATTGAACTTTCAAACATTTTTATACATCTATGCTTATTCATATGGCCCCGAGGACAAAAGAAGAGGAAATGAAATGAAACAAAGATCCTCATTTGTGAAAAAGAGGCGTTTCCAATGCCATTTTATTGTAAAATTTATAGTTCGAAGCCCCAACATAATGATAATAATATATAACCTGTATGAACATGAAGATAGACAAGGATGGCCTTGTTATGGCTAGCATGACACTTCGGGTGATGTTAGGTCCCTACATCAACCAAACTTATCAAGGGGCATGGTTTCCAATGTAAAGAGTTGACTCAGTTTGTAAAATGCATGTTAAAAATTATGTTGATATGGATTCTACAACTTGAGATAGGGATTTATTTTTGTGCAAGAAATATGTTGTTAACATCTATAATCGTCTAATGGAATGAAAGTATCAGCTGCATAAGAAGGATGAAATGAGTGTGAACCTTTGGTATAAAAAACACCAAGATGATTTTTTTCTTTTATCAAAAGCCCAATGGTGGAGAGATCCCTCTTATAGTTGGAATTTAAACGAAGTGGATGTTGGAGACCATGGTCAAGCTATTGAATAATATATTAATAGTAATGGATTCAACATTCAACACAAATAAATCTAGGGTGAATGTATTAAGAATGATTAATATAGTAAAATAATTTGACTTGTAGTGATTGATAATGATTAATAAGCTAAAGTTGACTTCATATGTTTTTTCAAGGTGGCAGTATCAATTGTACAAACTCATGGTGTTTGATGAGAAATAGAGTGGGGTGCCAACTATATGGGTGGTGGAATAACGTAATACATCATAGGACATTTCACTATGGTTGGAGCACCTCATGCATAGGTGTCACCTAGTTGATCATAATTGGAAATTTAATGCCTTCATGGTTGATGATGCACTGGCTGAAATTAGTGCTTTAGGGTAACTTCAATCTTCATATTTTATAGTACAACTTGTATTTATTCAAAAAAAATATGCACTTGAAATGAATTGAATATGTAAAGATAATCACAAGGTGTGATGTTGTCTTGTGTGTTCAGAACATACGTAGGGCATGGCTAAAAAAATGTCAATCGATTGGCCAATAGTCCAGACATAACAGCAGAGATTTTTAGTGATTTGGGTTTGATTATGAGAGATTGTTCCAATGATGAAGTGAGCGTTGAAATTAATGCATTCTTCAACATATTTTCTAATGAGGAGAATTTCTTAGACTATTTCCACAAGAATTGGGATACCAATGACAAGATTTGTAAGTTTATATACTCTTTCTTGCATTTCTCTTTTGGGTTTTCATACGAACGAAATATCTTCATTAACCCAATTTTTCTGCAATTAATGATGTGGGTAAAGGGTTGTCAATATTTTCCTCATGAAAATCAGGAGACGAACAATGCTTTGGAGTCATATCACTATTAGCTATAGAAACAAATTATATCTGATAGAATAAATAAATGTGCTTGTAGGATGGATTGGTTGATATATATTCTACTGGCAAATGTTGAACCCTGTTATCGGTTTAAGGAAATTCTGAGAAAGGAAGGATATTTAAATAATTACGAGAAAGAGAAACCATTTGAATCATCAACGGAAAAAGAAAAAATAAATTGACAGTGATTTCAACCCTCATGAGAGAATATATCATGCTTATTGGGTGAGGAGTCAATGTAAACCTAATAAGCAATGTCTTGTCATTGGACAAATTTCATAGCTTATGATTTTCCATGGTCTATTTGTGGAAACATTTGTGAGCATGCCATAAAGGTGGGTTGGTTGTGTTCCTGTTCAATGGATTCAAACCCATTACTAAATCATGAGACCACAACTAATTCATACAATGATCGTCCTGAGATAAATATAGAGCCACCAAATCTTAGTGAATATTCGAACACAATTTCCATGGATAGTCACAATGTTGATGTAATGTTGAAGGACTTGAGTTGGCGAGAGAGGAGTTATTTGGCCACTTAGACCTGCTTCAAAACAATCCTCCTACTACTTTTACCAAGACTAAATATTTGATTCCTTTGGTTAAAAAAATGTCGGATGATGCAAACGAAATTCATATTATGGATTATGACTTCACGTGTGTTTTGGGTGCTTTTGAGTCGTCTATGAAGAGGAAGAAGAGTTTCATGAGCCCAAAAAAGAGAAAAGAGAAGCAAAGAAGATGAAATATTGGAAATTTATTTGAATATCGCTATAGATGAAGATGAACCATTTGACTTTGAACAACTCAAAAAGCGAGGTTGCCCTCTCTCCAACAATGCATGATTTTCCAGTTTTTTCAACAATATCTTATTTTCAATTTGTTTTTAATATTTATTAGTGTATTACATGTATTAAATGTATTGTTGTAGTGTTGAATATGTTCATGTATGTTTGATAGGTGGTGAGGTTATGTTTGTTGATTTAGGAAATTTGTCTCAATTATCAATTAAGGTCAGTAAATAACTCCATGCATCTACATTCATTCTTTCAATACATTGATTTTTTAGTATGTTATGGAAGATAGATTTCACAAGGTTGTTCTATACTTACGTACATTGGTGTCTAATTATGAATATGATATCTAAATTGGAATTAAAGAAATGGAAATGAGACAAAATTTGCAGCAACAGAATTTAGCCTAATAGCAGCAAAAGGTAACACATGTAAAATGTGAAAAAAAAAAAAAAAAAAAAAAAAAAAAAAAAATATTAATGTGGTTGTTGCTAGGAATTACACCAATAGTGGCAAGAGGGTCAACAACGTTGGTCTAGTGAATTTCAGCACTGGTGAGCTAGTGATGTCCCGCAATAGTGAGGTTAGTGATGTCAGAAGGGAGCCTCTCTTTGTGGGATGGAATGATTTTGAGATTCTTCAAGCGATCTTCAGCTTGCTCAGAACTCCAAATGAAGAAGTTTGGCTAGTAGTTTCACAACTCAGTTATTGACATCCTTTTACCTCAATGAGAGCCCTGTGATCTCAAAACCGAAGTCCTGGATTTAGATGATGATGCTTTCGATTTGTTATCGAAACTGCTGGTATGTGACCCTTCGAAGAGAATCCCTGCCAAGCGTGCTCTGTTGCATCATTATTTCTATGAGTTGAGTACAGAATAGCTACAAATTACTTTGAGAACGTGTCCCTCTCCAACATTTAAATTTTTCATAGGACAGTTTGTGAATAAGTAGATGCAAAAATATAGTTTGAGTGGGTTTCCACTGCTCGAAGGTAATGAATACTAAGTATACAATGTGGATGTCGCAGTACTGGCTTGAAACTACGTGAAAATGTGAAAGAAAATGTGGTTTGATGCTCTGAAGGAATCCTGATTTGAAGAAAGATAGCGAGAATGACAATTTCAATGGCATCTTCTCCTGATTCGGACTATAAAGACTCCTTAATTTTGACTGTGAATACAACAAAATCAGATTGCAAAAGCATAAAAACTTGGACTTGAACATTTGGTGTATGACTATTTGGAGCCTATTTGGAAGCATTGAATTGGAGCATCTTTAAGCATTGTTGAAAGAATTATGAAGAACTTTTGAGACATGAAGAGGGGACAATGTGCTAGTTGATGATGAGGTGGAAATCCTTCTATCTTGAGTAAAAAGAAGAGCACCACGACAGGGGGAGTCTTTGTGCACTCGTTTGGCATTGATGTCAAAGGGGGGAGAGAAGAAGAATATTGCCATCAATGACAAAGGGGGAAATTGTTAATCTAGGTTGTCATTGATGTCAATATAGTAGTGTTTATGATGGAAAATTCTTTGATACAGGATTGCCCATTCATGCCCAGTGATCATAATGCTAAAAGTTTGATATATGATGATATGATAAGATGGATGACCCAAGTGGATTGAACAGCAAATGACACATCAATTGAACAACAATTGAAAAGCAAATGACGCAGGAGGTCAATTGAATATAAATTGAACAGCAAATGACACAGGAGGTCAATTGAACAACAATTGTACAGAAAATGACACAGGAGGTCAATTGAACATCATTTGAACAGCAAATGATGTAGGATGTCAATTGAATAGCAAATGAAGCAGTAGATCCAGTAGAGAAATAGCGATAACGAAGGAGCATAAGCAGATTTATCAGAGGTCAAAGAAAGATAAGCCATAGGAGCAACAGCTATCGGAAGAGTGGAAGAGTGAAGAGAAGTCATAGGAGCAACAGCTATCAGAAGAGTGGGGGTAGGAAAGTATGGACTTCCTTGATCATGGTTGTATTCTCGACTCAATCCTAGCCATCGATCTCATAGTCAACCCTTAGATCACGGTCAACTGCGGGGGTTAAGGTCGTTTTTAATCCATGTGCCAATCGAAGTCCCACAAATCGTCGATTGCGATAAGGCTATGGATCCAGCAGATTTATTAACAATTGTTTATTGAAATATCGCATCCACTACATCATGAGTCTTGAAGCCTTGTTATTACACTGAAATCCTCCGATTGCGATATGTAATACGGACCTGATAGTTCCATTACGTACGCCTTAATATGATATCGCGTCCGCCACATCGCAAGTCTCTTTAAAGCCTTGTCATGTTGAAACCCCTGATTGTGATATGTAACATGGACGTGATAGCCTCATTAAAATACATCTTAATATGAAATCGCATCTGCCATATCGTAAGCCCCTTTAAATCCTTGCCACACTGAAATCCACCGATTGCGATTGCGAGATTTTTATGAAATTGTGGTTGCAGGATTAAAGCAATGACGTGGCATGTGGGGACCGCCAAACATCTATTGTAATTCGGCCTCTCTTCCAAATGAATGTGTCTTTTGAGTATTGGTGAACTCGAAGAGACAGAGGAAGCCGAAGATTGAGAAGTCGAAGGTCGAGTGAGCACAGAGGAAGCCGAAGATCAAGAGAACGAAAGAAGAAGGCGAAAGGTCGAGAAGCCAAAGGTTTGGCAGACAATGAAGGTACAAAAGAAGATGAAGATTGAATGAGAGGGAAGCAAGAAGAAGGATACAAGTTAGTCGTAGTTCCAGCAGGAGAAAAGGAAGCCAAAGGTCCAGAAGGACAGAAGGAAGCTAAAGGTCCAGTAGGACAGAAGGAATCCAAAGGTCTAGTAGGACAGGAGGAAGTCGAAGGGCTGGCGGAAGACGAAGTAGACAGCACCCGCATTGATGTGTTTGTGAGTTTGTTTCTTGGAAGTAAGAAATTGCGACAATCACTCCTCTAAAGAAGTCACTCCTAAAGTAGTTATTCCTGAAGCAATCACTCCTGAAGCATTTAACGTGACAGTGAGAACAGAGGCTTGAAACAAAGAGTAGTTTTTGTGCAAAGCTAAGTGAAGTTCATTGTAGACACATTGGAGTTGTGTGAAGACTATTGTAGATCATGATGACTATTTGAAATCATCATGAGGTAACTTTGTAGACTTTGTGTGGGCAATATGAAGAGTTGTGAAGACTCCTTCATGTAAATACAAGTTGTCATTGATGATGTAGCATGGAGACTACAGTGAAGCTATAGATTGACAGAATTCAGTGAAGAAGATTTTGGGAGTAGAGAATTACTATCAAACATATATAGACAAAATATAGCATTGGGTTGGAGCCCAAAGGGTTGGTGCCCTGAAGGTTGGAGCCTCAAATAAACAAGGTTGGTGCCTTAACAAGATAGGGTTGGAGCCCTTGGGGTTGGTGCCTCAGAATTGGAAGGATTGGTGTCCTTGGAGTTGGTGCTCCTCAACACAAGGTTGGTGCCTTGAGAAGATAGGGTTGGTGCCCTAGAGTTTGAAGCCTCATAAAAGACCATGTTGGTGCTTGGAAACAGATTGGAGCCTTATATATATTGTATCTGATTTATTGTAAAGATTATATTAATAAAAGCATTCATTCCTGTTGTTCATTTTGTGTTCTAAATATAAATGAGTTAACTAGTAAAAATAACAATTGAAAAGGAATATTGATTCACCCCCCCCCCCCCACCCTCTCAGTATTTCCAATACGTAGGAGGGGGAGGGATATTACTCAATCCTGATGTAATAATAGAGATAAAATTTTCATGGTCCTAGGCAGGAAAACCAATAATCAAGCTAAAATGTATGGTCTCATACAAGGTTTACGCATTGCTAAAGACAAAGGCATCAAATATAATAATATACCTGGAGTTTCATTGATTACAATCCATCATCTCATTAATGAAGTCAAACCAAAAGAGAATTCTCTTTCCTTGGTACTTAAAAGAATTAAAGGATTCTTAGTTTCCTTCCACTCTAAATAGTTCTACCATATTCTCATAATCAACAACATGGATTTCGATCTACAAGAAAATAAGGCTTACTCTCTGGAAGAGACCAAGTTAGAAATCAATGACTTCATTTGTTTCTGCCTAATTCCCTAAGGCTATATGACCCTTAGTTTTTGGTTCTCCCCTTAGACCATCCCTTATTTGAATATTTGTCAACTTGACTTTATCCTAGGCCCCCCTCGCCCTCCTTATTCCCTATCTATTTCCCTTCCCCTTCTTCGTGTCGCCCCCCCTCTCCCTTTGTATTCCCTATCTATTCCCCATTCCCTTCTATGTGGCACCCTCTATATCCTCATCACACTCCTTGAAGGCTTAATGCTTTGGATACATGATCGAACATGGATGTCCCTTGACGTGGTAACACACGAGAACCATCGTCATGTATATGTTTCTTCCTTATTTTCTCATGCTTTTTATTACTATATTCATCTTCCCTGACCTTGGAATCAACCTCCGCTCAGAACCATGATGACTTTCTTTGGAAGTCGTATTGAAAATTTTAATGAAAGAATGATTAGAATCGAGTGCATGGATATGATAATTGGTGACAAATTTGACTCTCAGCTGATTCCTTCGCCATTCCTGACTGAGTTTGTTTCCTGGATTGATTTTCCTCCTTTGTGGCCCATTAATTTGGTTGTAGCTATGTCTCTAAATTCCACTGTGGCGATCAGGGATTCATCTTTCAAGCAGCTCTGCAAAGAGCTTTGATTCATATTTCAGTTACTTATCCTCTAGATATCACATTTGTGGGCTCTACACTCCAACTCATGCAAAATTTTTCGAAAGGGGCTCTCTAGTTCTCAAACGACTTTGGCAACGCTTAGGCTCCCCTCGTCAATTTTCCTCAGACTGACTCAAGCTCTTCATCATGAAGGCAACCTTTTTTTTTCCATCTCTCAATTTGGTATACTGCAATAGTTAGGGCCTAAATGGAAACTCCATTAAAGTAGGTTCCTATCTCGACGCTTTGGGTTCAAATTCCAAATTTTTTATTTTGTTTGAGACTCTACGGTTCATCACTCCAAAAACTTTAAGGTCTTTGTTTTCAGTGGTTCAGAGGCAGCATGTCAATTCAAGGTATTTCTGCTATCAATCGATTTTATTCTACATTGGTGACTTGAAAGGAAGCTTATTTGACCAGGATGGTGCAACATGCGATAGAGGTGTCACCACTTTGAGACTCATTAGGTTCAAATTTGCAATATCTTCTTCTCTTCCAATTTTGGTGGATTTCATCTTCTCAATAGTCACCTTGAGGAGGTTTAGCTCATATTCTCATGAACTTTGCAGCTTTCGTAGCCTTTGTCCAAGTATCATCATGAACTTTGACTCCAATTCTGAGACTTCTTCAGTAGTAAGCTCTTACTCTCACTATTTTTCAGGTCATGAATCCCTATATAAGGTTGATTATGACTTGCAAGTTAAACTTTTTCAACTGTATCACTCACAAGTGGAACATACTGATAAAATTATGACTCTCCAACATCAGATCTCATGCATGGTAGATGAAGTGGATGTGCTCTAAGATATAATTATGGACCTCCAGCTCATCATAGATATTCGTACAGGTCAATATTAACTTCAAGAGGATTCAACCAAGTGGTACATTGAGCTCAACAGGCCAACAACTGAAAAAGATTCATTTGTATGTATAAGATTGCTCGGTATAGGTCTCTTTTGGTCTTTTTTGTGGTTTTGTAAGCCTTTTGAACTGGGGTATCTTCATGTAATAGTTTTATGGTCAATCTAATTATGGGTTAGTATTTGTTGCTACTGGGAGTAGAATTAATACCAAAGTTACGCATTTTTGTTTTAAAAAAATGCAAATATTATCTTCATTGTTTTGCAGGCTTAGTTGTTGTTGTGGTGGTGTTTTTTAGAACTTGCTTCAATTCAATTCACTTAATTAGGCATTCAAGCTAGGATTTCACATATAATATTATATTAGCCCAAAAGGAGCAGACCTTGTGTTCCTGCATGCCCTGTTCCACTATAGTTCTCGTATAACTTGAGAAGAAGATGCTTGATATCATTTTGAAAGTGTTCCATTGTTGATTTTTACTGAAAGATAATGATCATTATTTGTTGGCCTTATTTATTGATCTCATGGCTGAAGATGTTAATAATGGAGAAATGAATAGTAATTAAATGGTTTGTCTGGTTATTTATACATTTCTCTCCCTTAAATTAATTTGGAAAGAAATTGGGAAAATGAAATATATCACAATTGAATTTTGTATATTACCATCTATACATATTGTTCCCCAATATAGTTCGAATAATTTGAAATATTTATATTGCATTTTGTCTTTTACTTGACAAGATGATCTATAAGAAATAATCAACAACTGAAATATGAAGTTGGGCATACAATCAAGTGCAACTATAACAATAAAATATGCTTTTATAAATGCATACATGGTGTTGTATCTCGTTTTCACTATGTCCCAAATTCAAAAATAAAAATCATATATTCCAAAAAATAAAAAATATCATGAAGGAAAATCAAAGTTATTTTGGATGGTGGTTTGTTTTAAAATAAATGGAATTTAATGTCAAATCGAGATGGTGCACGATCAAATTCATTTTATATGGTTCAGTGGGACCCAATGAAAAAAGTGAAAGGTTAAATGTCGGATAGTTTTGGCACGCAATGTTGTCAATGGCATCGAACCACCCCCATAGGAAAAACCTGACATCACAATTAGCACAGAGTTATGGACTTAGGTGCCCTCGTAAAAGATTCGATAGGTAAACCAATCTCATTTGATCGACAACTAGGATCTTTTGCGGTATCACCCCTCGATGGGCTTGCTTACCACCATGATTCCCCCCATGAGCGGTAAGTGGATTCCGTTGCAATTTGCGGCAAGCGAGAGAGATAATTTAATTAAGCTAGCAGGATTAGTCCATTCAATCCTTTTCCATGTCACCCCACACCCCACATCATCCTCCCTCATCATCATATCGCTACATCATCCTTCCCACATCACCAATAAGATACCATGTCGTACATCTACCTTTTCCACATTAAATTTCATTTTCCTCTCACCTTTTTGCTCGTTTACTCATAAAACCCCATTTTTGTGTACATAATATGCTTATCTTTTATTGTTATTGGAGTTTACCAGAGTACACTTGCGTCCACCAGCTTGTCAATTTCAAAGTCCAACCTACACTCGGAATACCCACTTCAGGATGGCACATGTCAGGTTTATCAAGTGCCCAAGTTCATACTTATCAATATGGAAAAAATGCAGAGTATTAATGTCACCAAGTGAAGCACCTGAACCTGGACCTTCTACAAATGAGCCAGCTCAAAAATCATTAGTCACCCAATGAAAATTAGCGACATAGTTTCTTTCATAAAATATTTCAAAGGATATTGTAAATTGTAATTTTCACTTAATATGTTCTAAGTTTTAAAGTTTAAGTCCTCAGGAGGACTAGATACAGCTTAGAGTAGTTTCTAAAGTAGTTTAAACAGTTTATGGTGGTTAACAGTTTTTATAACTGTCATCTTTGTAATGTCACTACAAAAAGACTTTGGAGAACCATTTTTGAGGTTTTGAATTTTGACTTCAGAGAGAAAAAGTGGTTGTGTAATGTGTTATCTTTTCTTGAGTTTAATAAAAGATTCTTGGATGATTCCAAACTAGTTTTTGGATATGATATGTGTTTCCCACTATTGTAACTGATTTGTTGTTTCCTCTTCTTTTGGAAAAATGTTATGAATATGTCGGCTATTTTTATAATACATACTTACTTTGCTCACAATACCTGTAAATTTTAATCAAATAACCTTAAAATTGCACTCCATTTTTTCACACATATATTTATTCTCTAAGTCTCTCATACATTCTACTAAGGTTTAAATAAAATATTTGTAGCTACAACATTTTGGTCTAAACCTTCAATTTTTTTGTTTCTCACTATGTTACAACTTTTGATTCATTTTTTCATAGTTAGTGAGGTCATCCTGAGAAGTATTTCTATTTCAAGAAGTTTTCCTCTGCATTACCAATGAAAATCAACTCCAAATAATCATAATGGGACAATAAGAATATTTATTATCTTTTGTATAGATGTCATAGGCACCGACCTCTCCTTAGCCAGAGGTTGTCTCAAGGGTTACAACATCTTTTGGCACCATTTCTGATAATCGAAGAGCGAAGTTATGTTCTTTGAGTTTATTTGAAAACCAATTCTTTTTTTGGTGAGCAAAGAAAATGTGTTGGTTGAGTTTTCTCACCAAGTGAGAGTAAAAGTAGCAGTCTTGGCTTTGAGAAGGCCTCACACAAGCTCAGACACCTCACAGAAAAAACCCTAATTTTATCTGATCCTATAAAATTAGTTTCCCAAAGGGTTTGGAGGCAAAAGACCCCAAGCACTCAAATTCCTACTTTGTATGCTCCTAGTACTAGTTCCTTGTCTCAATATTCCATAATTCTTCATCCGGAAGAAATCACAAAAAAATGGATTTTTCTGAAGGTAGTTCTACTTCTCCTTAATCCTTTTTTCCTGAGCTTGCTCTTGAAGAAAGATCGGTTGAATCTGTTTGTTTCTCTTTTCCCGTAATTTCATAGGTTGAATAAATTAAGACTATTGACTTTTCTGCTTCATACCAAGTTGTTCCCACAGTTTCTCAGCCAGTTCCTATATATGTGGTTTCATCGTCTCCCTTTGTATTTCAAGCAAGAAACCCTCCCCTTCCCTTCCAAAATCATAATATGGTGATTACAAGATTTCTTTTATACTTTTATGCTCCTCTAAATCTTCCCCAACCCATGAATTCCATGCCTCAATATTATTCGAATTTGTTTCCAAGTTTCAGAGGAGAAGATGAGGTTATAGCATAAAAACATATAGAAACTTTCTATGTTTTTGCAAAAAATCTAAATATGGAGTATCTTCATGTTGTAATGAGGTTATTTGTATAATCATTGGATGGAGAAGCCAGAAAGTGGTTCAAGACCCTCCCAGCTAATTCAATTGATACCTAGGAGGAATTAGAGAGTTATTTTATACAAATATGGGTAGAAAAGAAGGATCATGGGTATTTCTTGACTGAATTCAATGCAATAAAGAGAACACCAGATGAAGAAGTGGTCGAATTTATAAAAATATTTAAAAAAATATATAATAGTATCCCTTTAGAGATAAATCCACCTCATATTCGTTCAAAAGTATTTTTTGCATGAGCATTTGAATTGGATTTTGGTTTTACTTTAAGGGAAATACAGTATCCCACCTTAGATCAAATTTTGACTTATGCATTGGAGATTGAAGCCACTTTTTCTACAACAAGAAAAGTAAAACAAAAATCTGAAACCATGGATAAGAAGAAGGGAAAATAATAACAAGGATATTCTAATCAGCCTAACAATTCACATGAGAAAAGGTTGGATGAGATGACAAAGGTTATAAGGAATTTTCCTAATAAATTAGTAAAGCTTGAACTTGACAACAAAAATCCTCCTAGACAAATTCAACAAAGGCAGAATAGAAATTTTAATCCTCAATTTAGGAAGCCACCATTGCCTATTATGCAGAGAGAGAGAAAAGATCAAGATCGAGTCCAACCTCATTTCTATATTGAAGATGAACCAGAAGAAGAGTGGAAGAGACTCTTAAATTTTAGGAGAATCAATATTCTACTTTGTCAGTGAAAGAATGAGAAGAAGTATTTGAAGAGTATTTAAGTATTGAGTCACAAATTGCATTAGATGATGAAGAAATTGATGAATATTGTCGAAAATTTATAGATATAATGCAGGAATAATTGCACAAGAAGTATGATCTCATATAAAGGAAAAGGTTGAGACTCAAGATCATATAGAGGAATAGTTGAAACTGCAATCTCAGCAGTCATTGAAAAAAGATGATGAAAATGGGAATCAGCCTCTTAGAGCAATTCTTGTTCAGCAAGGAGAAACTAAGTTCTAAGAGCTACCAAATTAACGTGAGTCAAGAAGAGAAAATTCAACAGACCCCAGTGAGTCAACAAAAAGTGCAAAGAGAAAAACCACCAGAAGAAGAGAAGATTAAAGAAACAAAGGAGGGACATTCTTTTAGTATTCAAAAATAATTAGAGAATATTAAGATACCCCTTCTATTGACTGATTTGGTGAAACAATCTACTTATAAAAAGCAGATTTCAAATTTTATTAATTTGTCTAAAACAAATGATGCAACAGGTACAATCAATTTGCAAGAGGAGAGGCCAGTGGGGATGTTTTTTCCTCATGTATAAGAACATGATTCCTCTACTCATCCTTTTTATATTTCTCTTCTAATTCATACTTTCATTCTTCATAGCTATATGTTGGATACAGAGGCTTCTCATAATTTAATGCCCCTTTCGGTGATGAAGCAGCTAAACCTTTAGATCACTAAAACATACAAGGATTTATATTCCTTCGACTCTAAGAAAGTAAAGTTTGTTGAGATAATTAAATACCTTGCATTTTCTCTGGCTCAAATTCCAGCCAGAAGTATTGTGATGGATGTCGTAGTTGCGGATATCCTAGCTCGATTTGGAATGTTGCTCTCTAGATCTTGGACAGCTAAGTTGGGAGGAGAGTTGAAGCTGGATTTTACTTATGCAATCATTCCGGTCTTCAGTGGAGAAGAAAGAAGAATGTACAGGGAGACAAGGTTTGTTAAAATAGTTACAAAAGATGGTACTAGCTATTTTCCTATTTATAGTGAGGAGAAAGATGATTTTTCTTATTTTTTGTTGTAAGTACTTGAAGAAATTTTTTGAAGATACTGTTATAGACATTTTTGGGCACTGCAACCCCAATCATAAATGTCCATAAACTGAGGGCTCCTAAGTCCCTAAAAGTGTTGCTTCACTACCTAAAGGAACAAGGTCAGCTGATTACTTCATCTCCCAGAAGTTCTCCACAGAAAACTGCTCAGAAATGGTCAAAACTGGACCATATTGAATGCCCAATGCAGAGGGTGTGATGCATATCACCATCCCAATGTAAAGGGTGTGGTGCATACTGGATGGCCCCTTTGTAGGGTGCGATGGGCGAGAATGGACAAATGGCAGAGACAGTTTGCGAGGTGGAAGATCATAGAATCTTCTAGAAACTTCCCCTCTGAAACTTGCCTCTCTGATTTCAACCAGGGATGAGTAAGAGCTCATCAATCTCCAAGTGGAATCAATAACTATCAAAGAGATGACACTAATCAAAATCCCAGAAGCTTACTCACCCCCCTACAATCATCTATATATGGATCCCTCATCACAGAGATCCAGAGGCTGGAATCTTGTTTCTTGTAGAGAAGTGTTGTTGGTTTTCTGGTGTAACATCATAGTGTTGGGTGATCTAAGATTTACTTGAGGTTAAGAAGGGCCTTCTTGCTAGAGGATGATGCTGGGTCAGTACAATTAGTTGTAATCCTCTTGCTATTCTTGATATTAATAAAGCTATTCAAGTTTTCCTCCACATTCGTGTATGTTTGATTGTATATGCATTTGTGTGGTTAATACATATCTAGTCCTGTGTTGTTTATGAATATAGACCTTTGTTCTTCGATAGTATTATGTTGCTTTGATTCCACAAGTGCTCTCTGAAGATGTGTAGACAAAGAAGGAGCGGCAAATATCTATCAATAAGGAGAGGAACCGAGCAAGGAACCAAGCGCAAGACAAAGGTTGGTGTCCTCTGTTCCCCTCTTGTCTATTTTTCATAAAGGAAAACAAAAGTAGTTTTAACTTGTTTGTTCCTAAGATAGCTACCAGTCTTAGTGGGAATAGCAGCTCTAAGTGGACACTATTCCTGGTAACAAAATGGTGACTCCACTGGGGAGGGAATAGATTGTTTTTTAATCTATTTTTGTTTGTTTTATAAACTTACAGACGGTGCCTGAAGTCAAGCCAGCTAGCCTTCGAACTGCATTTGCTATGCAAGTGCAAAGTAGATCAATGTTGCTTCAGTCTATTTCTCACTTTTGTTTATAAATTGAACAATCGATCTGCAAACACTCTAATTTCCCTAAGTGGTGGCTCTAGTAACTTCCTTAGATCAACCCCTGTGATTTATATTTACTGAACATCACTTACTCGGCCTAAATCCCTGAATTGAACTGCAAATTGTGATCAAATACTGGATAAAAGTCTCGCATGGGTAAAACCGCACCCTCCCTTCAAGGCAGTCTGTATGCATCGCACTTCCCATGTTCAGTAGGTGTGATGCATACTGGATTCCCTGTGTGACAGGTGCGATGGTCAAGGAAGGTTAATTTTACCTTTAGACTTTGGTTTTTCTTCACTCTTTTCAGTTCTATTCAGGAGTTTTGTTGTCTGTGGTTAGTATATCTCTGTAGAAACCCCCTTCTCTTCCATCATTCCACCTCCATTGTGTAAAGAACTGTAAGTGTTTTTATGTATTGTGCACCATTTCCAGTTCTCTTTTACAAAGAAGTAGCGTAATCGGACTGTCGTTTCTTGATCTGAAAGTGTCGCAAGTGTCGTTTTCAGTCATAGAAGAGAATCCCATTGTTCTTGATAGTCGATTGTACTGTTAATCTTGTATGTGATTTGAATTAGTATTTTTTCAAGTGTCGAAAACAATTTTCATTTCGAAATCGCAAAGTGTCGTCCTTATCTTCACTTCATTTTGAAAAAGAAATTTGTTAGTATTGTCGCTTTGGAAAATAATTCAGATTTGCATTTAGCGTTCTTCTTGTCATTCATACATTAAGAAGGTTGAAAACAAACACATGCATGTGCATTTGCATTGATACTGCTTGGTTTGATTTAGGATAGTGCATTTAGTGTGCGCTATGTGCTCTTTGTTGAAAGACCCTCAGTTCTCTTTCCTTAGTAGTTAGGATTTTCATTGCCAAAAGAAGATTATACATTTGTTTATCATCTTAGACTGCATTTTAGAATTGTATACACATCACGCAGTGAACTTGAAAGGAAAATTTTTAAACAAGATCAACTATAAAATAAATTTAATGAACCTAAAAACGCTTTGGAACCTAATGCACAAAATCTAGAAGTCTAGGCTAGAGATGTATTCCGGTGTCGTAAAACCTGGTAACTGTTGTTTTCATTGTTGGTTGGGTGATTCCTCCACTTTGAGACGACAAGCGCCAGTACGGACTTGTGCTCCCACGTACCGTCGAGTATATATTGGGAGACCACAATAAGCTATATCCTTTATCCTTAGGAAGTCGTGTCTGCCGCCCTATCGATCGCAATGCACTGAACACAGCATTCGGGAAGATTGACTGTCATACTGTAAAAAGTATTCTGCAGTTTTGCGATTGGTTTGGTAATCCCTCTGCCTAGATTTCTAGAGAAGTCTCTTTCATTCCTTTTCAGACTCTTTAAAGGAAAAGGTCCATCTGAGCACTTGTCACTTCGGGCTCATTAACAATCAAAGGCAACTAAAGTCATCTTTTGTTTTTCTCTACTCTAAAAAATTGAAAAAACAAGTAGTGTCAAAGCGTCTGAAATTTATTTTAATCAGAATAACATCACAAGTTCCCTCGTTGGTCTTTAGATTGAGAAAAATGGAGTCTACCAACCAAGGATTTCCCCTTGGAGGAAATCCTATTCCTTTCTCCTCTTGGGGAGATATTGGTGCACCCCATATGG
>APFE030243116.1:3186-27446 GCA_000404065.3 Pinus taeda
TGGGCATGTGGTATTGGCTACTGGGATTGTGACAAAACCTATTTACATGTTTATAATATCCATGGAAATTTTTTATTGTAAATATTAAATTTTTATGTGCTTATTAATTAAATTTAAATATGGTTAGAGAACCATTATTAGTGTCTACTTAAATATGGTTAGAGAATCATTATTAGTGCCTGCCAAGCTAGGAATTTGGCAATCAAATTTCTTGTTTAGTATTGACCAATTCAACTTATAATGGTTAACTTCGAAAAATAAATATTTATTTTTTAATATTATTTAAAAAACTATTTTTCAAACTTTTGATGGGAGGATAACTTGAAGGTATTATTATATTGTTTGCATAATATAATTCATGATAAATCTACCACATGTTTTATGCCATAATTTATAGGGCAATACTCATACATGATTTTTAGATATGTAAATAAATATACTTATCAAAAGCCACTTCCCAACATTATTTATGAATTCCTCTAGAGTTTTGCATGAGTAGAAGGGTAAAACTGTAGGCTTACTAGTGGTTACTACCCACAAAAATTTATCCACTTCAAATATCAATTTATTAACTCCTTCCAAAGCAAGACTATATAATTGGATTTTTCCATTTTCCTGTTCATCACTGTGTAATTAAAACATATGAAGTTGATATATATTTTTTCTATATATATTTTTCTTGACATTTAAAAATGTTGATAGATAATATTTCTTATATTATAGCTAACCACTGTGTAATTAAAACATATGAAGTTGATATATATTTTTTCTATATATATTTTTCTTAACATTTAAAAATGTTGATAGATAATATTTCTTATATTATAGCTAACGCTCACACATCTCCCCATATTGGGTTGTAAAACATCTCTTGGCCCAAATATAGAAATATGAGAAATATTTTTTTCTATCAAGGAGATGGTAACAATAGAAAAATATTCTATTAAGCTTTCATTTGGTCTCAAGTGGGGGATTGTTATATATGACATGGAAAAAAAAATATAAGGAGTCAAATGAGTCATGATTTTCAACATTTTCAACATGTGGTATCAATGATCCATGGCATTGGGCGATGATATTAAATGAAATGAAACCTATAATTGAATAGGTGAAAAATGAGTGAGTGATAAGGCTATTATAGAAGGTTATGTACTTAATTTTCTAGTAATTTAAAACTACTAATTATTTCCGAATTTTTAGAGTTTCCACATAGATTTGGTAACATTTATCATTTTACTTATGTTCTTTTATTGGTTTTTCCCATTGTTGTATTTTCCACAAAAAAAAATGTATGTTGATGGTAGCTTTGATCACTTTATTCATTTTTTCAATTCAGGTTTATTTCTTTTACTGTTTTTTTTATTATGCAATCACTAATGGGATCCGGAGTTGCAATGTTCAAAATAATCTTAATCTTTCCTTGTTTGATATAATCAAATATTTGACTAGTACCAAAAAATTTAAAGGTAAAGGAACATAAACCATCACCAATATAATACCATAAATACTTTTATAATTCGTAATGAGTCCCATCCATACTTTGATGATTCACTAAGAAAAAAACTTATGAAGGGCCACACAATAATATGCATCTTCAATAGCAAACACCCCATCGTTCAAAATATGTTAAGAGAAAATATTATGAAAATAGGGGCTAAAATACCTCCGCCCATAGAAAGATCCTCAATAAGAGAACCATGCATTGAACTTAGACAATGATGAAGAAGGTGAATTGACAAGTTATCCTAAAGAAATTATAGTTTGGATTGGGAAATCACCTCAACTAGTCAAATGACCTAAAATAGTCACATGTAAGATCACATCAATATGATGACGCTAACTAGAGAAATTAAAATCTTCCTAAGGTCCATAGAATCAATATGAAAAAACTTACATCCTATATTTTCCTTATCAATAGTTAAACTGAGTATACCAACCACCACAAACTAGCCTCCTTTGCTTCCAAATGGGATGAAAAAATCTAAGGACTCATAACTTTACAATGACACTTAGCATACATATATGAACCACTACTTGTCAATCCTAGAAACCCACAACAAAACCCTTCTTTTCAACCATATTGAAATCCCCTCCAATGATCTACTCCATTAAGTATCAAAGCTGGCATCAATTCTCTCTCATTTTGGGAGCACAAATTGCACATAAATAAACCACTCAATATAGAATCAAAATGATGACCCATGAATACTAGTCATCAAGGTACAAACTATACATAACTATAAAATTCCAAAAAAATGAAGTGATATCTATCATGGAATCTCCGCTCCCTTAAAAATGCTTTAAATTCCAAAAAGGGTCATTCCAACAGTAGTTCATTATGTTACGAAACTGACAACCAACAAACTTAACTTTTTGAAAAAGGTACATCTAGTCAAACATACTACAATGCAAAGTGCACTAAAATTTTCCAAGTAAAACGCATCGTGCCACAAATATTCCATGAGAATAAATAGGTGTTTATTCCAAGGTAAAATGAAAACATTAATTATTTAATTGGTTTCATGTCTGAAATTGATCCAAGCAAGATGGATGGTCCATCATATTTTTGTAATACTTTCACATGGTCCAGCCAGGGATATGATTTCTAGTGGAGTGATCTGCCCACATAAGAGAAAATATTCCATTTTTCTTCTTAGTTTTGACCAAATAGGTAGACTCAATATCCATGTTAATTGATTCAAAAAATGTGGAGCCATCCATGCACAGAAACCTAAGTTTTTGAGTTACATGAAAAACCCCAACACCAAGGTAGATGTGCTTTTATGAAGCTACTTCATAAAGGCCACCATTCACCCAATTATAGGTTTGAGTCATAATAAGGATCATATTCAAATAAATTATTGACTTTGCAACTAGACCATTCGATGATAACTAAACTTACAATCGAGTTATAGCCAATATGAAAGGCCTCTAGAGATGTAACAAATGACATTTTAACCAACAACAACTGAGAAAAGATCCCTAAATTCAAATCTTCTAGAACTTGATAAATGTGAAAGTTCATCACTTAAGTCTAGAAATATGTTAAACATTATATCAATATTAATAATAATGATGATTACCATATCAATAATAACAATCATTCATGATTACTAATTAGTATTATATTAAAAATAATAATCGTTAATATAATATCTTTTCATATTAAACAAATAAATAATATATATACTTTTCACTAATATAAAAAAAATATTCGCATATATATAACCAACTTTCTCAAACATAAAACATGATAAATTTGATGATAAGGACTTAAACCTTTCTCTTAATATATATGTTCTAGAAAAAATACCCATAAAACCAAATATGTGCAAGCAAAAAAAATGACAACTGTTAAGATAAACAACTTAAAACTAAAATAAACATTTTAAATACATCATGCATAATGATCACTAAATTATTTACTCATTTCTATTCAATAATTATTTCAAAGTTTGAATAATATTTTATA
Organism: Pinus taeda; assembly: GCA_000404065.3. Lineage (NCBI taxonomy): Eukaryota > Viridiplantae > Streptophyta > Pinopsida > Pinales > Pinaceae > Pinus > Pinus taeda. Next base: position 6,659 of record APFE030243116.1, read on the forward strand.
ATTTTCACTTCTCTTAGGAAAGAGAGAAAAATATCTATCATAAATTTGATTCACACATGGGTTAAGGAGTTTGTCACACCCTCCTCCCACATTTACCCAAGTTAACCAGTCCTCCAGGGTAAACATGTGACAAGATGCTACTATGATGTTATTTAACTCCCCATGTGCAGTTAAGGAAGTGGAACTGATAAAAAAAACCATTATGACCTTCCACACATGCTACAAAACCTTCATGAGCCAACCAACACTTCAAGGTAACCAACCCCTCAGACAACTTCACATTTCACTGATATAGACCATCAGTCACTCCCATGATAAGCCATACATGTGATTGAGGTATTATAGTTGCTCCCGCAATAAGGAATGCCAATGACTATGGAATTTTTTAGCCAGTCCTAAGTTAATGACCCTCGATTCTATGCCACTTTTTCAAGGCCGGGGCTCAAGCCACTTCCCAGAACTTCATGAAATTTTTAGAAATGATAAATAACAATGGCATAAGTCTACAATTAAAATCATTATTACAAGTACTCCATGACAGAAATTTCATCAAACATCTCACAAATATGAAATCTACAGGTCATAACAATGGATCTAAGCATAGGGGTCTCATACATATTTGATATTCATAAGGAAGCATTAACGTATTATCACAAATGTTACATTATCATCTATTAGCTCATATATTGATTGTTCATTTGTGTGCTAATCAAAACATGATGAGAGCATACATCAAGACTATCATAAAACATACTTATAACTTTCAAATAACCAGAGATATATCAATGAGGAAACAACCATTAAAGCCACATAACGTCAAGAACATTTACTCATGAAAATACCAGAGAAAATGAGCTCTTATTAACATATTCAAATCCAATCAAGTCAAGGACTTCCACGTACAACCTGACCATAGATTGAGCTAAACCAAATCTATCTTTCAACGAATCACTCCTGAGCCATATTCCAATCATGAATGTGGGATCTCATGAAACAAATCAAACCAATCCAAACCACGGATTCCAGAGGCCAAACCACCTCAACCCTAAACTAAGGATTCCACCTCATGGTCGGACATCACTAACCATCACCAAATTTGTCTCTACCCAAGTTGTCCATGGCTCCAGAGCATTTATTCCAACCAGAGCTTCTAGGACTAGTAACTCAACCCATAGCTGCAGTGAGGATTCCAGAGCACTTGTCCAACCAAGGCTTCTAGGACTAGTAACTCAACCCGCGAAGGGCTTCTAAATCATTTTTCCAATGAAAGCTTCTAGGACTAGTAACTCCACCCAAGATGTTACAAGGATTCTAGAACATTTGTCCAACTAAGGCTTCCAAGAACTAGTAACTCAACGCACAACCATAAGGAACATGAAAACTAACCAGAGAAAAAAAGAAGGAAAGGCACCCACGACACCATGGTTATCCAAGAAATGGAAAGGTTTGGAAAATACACCACCAATCTAGGAAATCCTCCATGCTAATGATAGATCATAACACAGAAACCACATACATGTGCCGTCGATGCCAAAACTAGCAAGGAAATCATACATGAGACTCGGTAACTATAAGAAAAACCCACTATATTTGTTGATCCCAATGACCTCTTGCACTTCCCTCTTATTTTTCCTTCTTGATCAAAATCCCAAGTATGCCATAATCCTCCAAGAGGGCTCCAAGAAAACTTTATGTGTCGAACAGTATCAGAGATAGAAAATAGAGAAAGAACTCCAAAATTGAAATGATAAAAGGTAATACTGACTAAAGCTACCAACTGGTCCTTAGAAGATTTTTTTATTAATGATGTCTCTATTTTATTCATTTTCCATTATTCTTCTTCATTTTCCTCCTCACATGCATCTTGTGACCTCTCACCTTCCTTTTCTCCTATTTTCCATTATTTGCATAAATAAATTGCCAAAAATGTCATTTTTCCTTTCCAGAGTTTTTGCTATTTCTTTTTCCAATTTCCATAGCCATAATAAACCAAATTAACACCCATTGGGATGTTTTTCCCAAAATTCAACTTGAAATACACGTCCTATGACCTTAAACATAGTTATCGATCAAACGAGAAAATTACCTAGTACCTAGTTTTTTGAGGTAGCAAAAAATCACCCAGTTTTGTAAAGTGGTAATTCATAATACACATTTTTTTAGCATATTTTTGGCACTTTAAATTTTATTATGTATCAAGTATGAACATTTTTTTTGATGTTAGTGATTTTCGTGTTGATTTTGAAAAGCGTTGATGAAATATCAACCCCCCTTTTTAGAGGGTTGATTTTTTACACTTTAAATTTCTAATGCCTTCTTCTTCCCGAAGATAGTTTTTTTAAGTGTATTTATCTATTTGTGTGTTTTTAATTTTCTTTTAAATTTTTTTAATGAAATCTTACTTTTCTTGCGTAGCTAAAAAAATAGTCAATGTTTTAAAGTTAGTATTTTATATATGTTTATGTAATGATAATTAATATTTCAATGCACATCAAATAATTGTCACAAAAAACAATAATTTTAAATATTTGACAAAAAAATACATAATTTCAATATAAATATAATGAAAAAATACACATTTCCAGACTTTTTGTCAAAAATTACATATCAAATAAACAATTTTTATGGGAAAATCCTAACAAAAAAATTAAAAAATAACATATTTTTATGAATTTTATCTTAAAAATTAATAGTAATCATAGTTTTTTTACAAAAAAATTTATTCACATAAAAATTAAAGTGAAAATCAGATAATACAAATATTGAACATATAAACTCATAGAAATTCTATCTCATTATCTATATTATTATCCAATGCCAATAACTTTGCCTTTGTTTATGTTAAACCAGCATAAATGGTGCATTTCACTATTTCAAAAAGATAGTTTCTAGGATATTCCTTGATCAATTGTCTTTTGGCCTCTACTGAATAGTTCCCTCCAATTATATAATATTTGTATTTAAAACAATGTGTCCTATCTAATCCCTCTTTGTTGGGAACTTTATTTGGATCAACAAGAACCATGTAACTCACCATATGCGCATATGGATTTTCCTGAACAATGTTTTCAAATTATGGACATGTAGGTAATGTGCCTTTCTAATTTATATTAAAATTTCCTTCATCTGACCTATAGAATTGGGTGACATTAAGCTCAAATGTTTTTCCACAATTATTTAATTTATTCTTCCTCAAGTGATTCTGAATGGCATTTTGTTTTTTTTCATTATGTCATCCTCTAAATCAGCACCTAGTATTATGATTTCTTTGCTGCGTTTAGAACTTTCACTTTGTTTTTCACTGTTGCTTATTATTTTAATAGATTCACCAACTTTTGAATTCTACTTTGTTCTAGTTAACATGTATTCTTCTACATAAATAATCTCCTCATCATTAAGTGGAAGAGAGACATCCGTGTGCATTTTTCTTTTTGGTGTTCTATTTCTTTTCTCCTTTTCAACACCAATTTCTAATGTCCTCCTCACTAATGGTAACATATTTTTGAGCTTCAACTTCAGCTACAATTGCCACATCTTCAAAAGAAACATGTTTACCTTTGTTAGATTGACCCACCGTATGGATTCTTTGATGATCCCCTATATATACTATTGCAGTTTCATGGATTGTTGATCTTTGCTTCATTCTCCTTTATTCTTCTGACTTTGTATGGAAACTGTTGATCACATTCATAATATTTGGCTATACATAATAAATACCCTCCAACATCATTTAAAGACTAAGCAAAATCCTATCAAAGAATATACAATATGTCAATGATCAATCATTTATAAAAAAATTAATGATCTGTACAATAGTACATAACACATAAATATGAATAAGCATACTTCCAATGTTATTTGAAATGTTGGATGAGATTTCTTCACACAGTAGTGTAGATTCTTCATGTGTGTCATACATTACCTTTGGGAAACTATATATAAACAATGTTTGAATTCGGCACCAAACATATGTGACGTACTATACCTATCATCTCATACGGTTCACACATGTAAATCATGCCACAATATAGATATATATGTGTACTATTATCAAATTCAACGTCTTTAACATGCTATGTAAAAATTGTTTTATTTATTTCTTGTGAGCTCATCTATTCAAAAATAATATTTGGTGCACTTGATGGGCTAGTTGGTTGATTTTTACGATGTTTCTCAATTCAGGTATGTTGAACAGTATTCATAGCATGTCCACATGCAACTTTAAATGATGGAATTGTTGTCCTTGATCCAAACATATTCATAGAGACCTTCCTTGATGCCATCTTCCTGAATATATATATATAGTATATATATATATATATAGTATATATCTAGTATATGAATTATACTTAAAAATGTAAAATTAATAAAAAATATTATTATATTAGTTTTAAAATTTTATAAAATGTTATTAAATATAGAATTAAAAAATTAAATAATGTTGTAGAGGTGTACCGAAACTTTTTTAAAAATATTATTATATATAAAATTTAAATTTTTATATATAATATATAATTATATATTATATATAATACTATATATATATATATTATACTATATAATCTACATGGGTAAAAAATACTATATAAACTTTTATATATTAAATTGCTATATATTATTAAAATAAACTAAAGTCCATATATATATATATATATATTATATTATTATATATATATAATATATATATATAGTATTATTATAAGATATATATATATTAAATTTTTTAATATTAATTATATATATTTTATTTTAAATAATTATAAAGTGTTATTTTAATAACAAATAAAATTACCCTAGACTCTTTGGCCATTGGTCGAGGGCCCGAGCAAGCGGGTGGAGCTGCACATAGCACCCCCTACCCACATGGGCCCCCGCCAAGCAGCGAAATAGCCACCGGCCCTTCAGAATTTGTCTGCAGTCCTTTGGCCGCTATCCTGGGGGCTGGGCAGGCGTGGGAACGATGCACGCTGCCCTTGCCCAACCCCCCACCCATCTGGGTTGCATGCTGATTCCTTTGGCCCCCGGGTAGCAGCCAAAGTGTCGTCGGCTGATTCCTTTGGCCGTTGATGGGGGGCCCACGCGGGCAATGCTAGCTGTCAGAGGGTCGGGAGCAAATATATATATATATTTTTTAATTCAAAATGTTTATAAAGGAAAAAAAATAAATAATTTTAAATACAAATGGAAAAAACTATATTTATATAAAAAATATAACACCTTTAATAATTAAATAAAAAATATTACTAGCAATTCAATTTAATTAAAAATGAACTATAACAATTAAAAAAAAAAATAAACTTTTAAATTAAGAAAAGTTTAAATTAAAAAAATAAAGTTTATAAATAAAGTTAATAAAAATTCAATTTGAAAATAAAATAAAAAACAATAACAAATATATAATAAAAATAAATGGATTTTCTAATAGTTCCTTTTTTCCACGCAAAAAATTTTAATGCTCCCTAATTGAAATGATTAAAAAAAAATAAAATAAAAAGTAACACCTTTTTCATTTCAAAGCGACAGATTTAAATCTTATTTTTCTTCCAAAATCCTACAAATTTGAGTTATTTTTTCATTTTCTTCGCTATAAAAATAAAATTAAAAAAAGATCTTTTTATGTGGTTTTTCTCGTAAAACAACAAAATTTTCCTGAATTCCTCTTTAAATAGTCAAAATAGAAACTAAACTAACCTTTCAAATGCATAAAACTCCCGTTGAATGTTCTATCGATGACAATGCAACTCGTCCGCAAAATCGCTCCAAACTTTTTAACAAGACCTAGAAGACTTGATGTGATGTGATGAATAGAAACAATGATGTTCTTTTATAGCAATGATTGTGGGATTGCTTTAGTGTTTATTGAATGTCAGATTAAACTTAAAATAAAATAAAATAAATTATAGTTAATATTATAGATTTAGGTTGGTTTTCGTTCATTGTGGAATAAAAATAAAATATTAATTATAAAAAGTAGTTTAGTTACATTGTTAATGTTAAATAATTTAAATAGAAAAATTATTTTAATTTCAAAGAAATACATTAAACAAAGTCTTTTGTCAATATTTTGAAGGGTGAAATTTTTCAAGACCAAAATTTTAATAATATGTTTTCAAGTAAATTTTAGATGAAAATTTTGGAAGGAAATATTTCAAAATGAAATTTTTGGAGGGAAAATTTTCAGCGAAAGTTTTTGGGAGGAAACTTTGAAGGGAAAATTTTTAGCGAAAATTTGGAGGGGGAAACTTTAGAGGGAAATTTTCAATCTCTAAGCTATAACTTGTCATTGGGAAAGAGTGCATTTGTATCATTTGACATCTTCTCATTGAAGGTCATGGATTCTTTTCGTACTGAAGTTTTTCTTTCTTTAGTATTGACATCTTCGTCATGCAACAACTCTATTCATTTTGATGAATGTAACAAGAATTATTTCACTATGGATAGAGAGACAATTTTTTCACTTGGTCTTAATCCTAAGGATGATGAAAGCAGCATTGATGAAGGACTACAAAAATAATTTCATGTGAATAGAGAGTCAATTTTTCCACTTCCTCCTAATCCTAAGGATTATGAGAGCACCACTGACGAAGGGGGAGATGAAGAATTCCTAGTGTCAAAGTTTCCACATAGCCTTAATCCTAAGGATTATGAGAGAACCAATAATGAAGGGGGGATGAAGAATTTCTAGAGTAAAAGTTTCCACATAGTCCTAATCCTAAGGATTATGAGAGCACCACTGATGAAGGGGGGGATGAACTATTTCCAGATTCAAAGTTTACACATAGTCCTAATCTTAAGGATTATGAGAGCACCATTGGTGAAGGGGGGGATGAAGAATTTCTAGAGTCAAAGTTTCCACATATTCCTAACCTAACGATTATGAGAGAATCACTAATGAAGGGGGGATGAAGAATTTCCAGAGTCAAATTTTCCACATAGTTTTAATCCTAATGATTGTGAGAGCATGACTGCTGAAGCAGAGGATGAAGAATTTCAAGAGTCAAATTTTCCACATAGTCTTGATCCTAAGGATTATGAGAACACCCCTAAGGAAGGCTACGGCGAGGATGAACAATTTCCTGTAGATAGAGATTCAAGGTTCCCACTTAGTCCTAATCCTAAGGATTATGAGAGCACAACTGATGAAGGAAAGGATGAAGATTTTTCATTAATAGAAATTCAAAGTTTCCACTTATTCCTAATCCCAACGATTATGACACCGCCACTCATGAAGGGGGGGATGAATAATTTCCTGCAAATGATAATTTGACTATGAATAGAGAGTCATATTTTCCACTTAGTCATAATCCTAAGGATTATGCGGGCACCCGTGATGAAGGGGAGGATGAAAATTTTCTTGCAAATGATAAGTTTAGAGGCACAAATGTGAATAATGCATTTCCTCTAAGTGAGTGTTTCAAAGGCAGTCATAGTGATGACGAATTGAATCTTCCAAGGGAGTTTTCCAAAATCAGGGATGGAGATGGTGAAGAATTTTGTCTAAGTCAGGATTTCAAAAGCGCAAATGTTGGTAGAGAAGAATTTCCTTCAAGTGAGGATGGTAATGAATTTTTCCCAAGCAATGACGGTGACGAGTTTTTTCCAAGCAATGATGGTGATGAATTTTCTAACTATGTTCAAAATTATCATAGTCCATATAATATTCCTCCTAATGATGATGAAAATGCTTCTACAGAGAATAATGAAATAAGGGAGACATTGGAAACAAATATTGTATCTAAGAGTAGGAGTAGACCTTTTCATATCAATCCAATTCATTCCAGTTATACAAGGTTTAGGACAAAATATCTCACAAATAGAAGTTCTATCGTTGATTTGATTTCAAGTGAAGGTTGTCTAAAGGATTTCTTGAAACATATTGATTTCAAGCTTGCTTTGGGGCAAAGGAAGAAATATTTGTCAATGAATAAAAGCATGCAAAAATGATCCTAGAAATATTGGTCATAATAGCGAGGAAACTCTACACTCGGCAAAGGTGCGCGGAAGGTCACAGGTAGGGTGTAACAGTTAGGGTTACTGCAGAAACCTGCAGCGGTAGGCTCCCTGCCCTACGCTCACGAGATCTGACAGAGGGTACGCAGACGAGTCAGGCATGGGGCCTGGGAAAATAGCCACAATGGCTACCCCCCCGGGGGCGGAAGGGGACGTGCCAACATCTGAAGAAAGCCAACAAGGACCCGAGGTGAAGTTGAATGAAGAACAGGGAAACGACGATATTTCCGCAGAAGAAACGCAGAAGACAAGGGGCGATCAAGTTCAGCACGAAAACCCAAAGGTTAGTTCATCTACTTGCAAGCCTGTTGCTGTTCACAGGCCAGAAGTTGAGTTACCTAGCCACTGTATTAATGCAAGAATACAGTATATGAGGGACCATGCCCTTATAGGCAAATTTATCGGATTTTGGCCAACAGAAAAGGCCCTGAGAAATTGGATCAACATCAAATGGCGTCCAAAAGGAGAAATAACCCTGATGCTAGGGCCGAAAGGGTTTTTTATAGCTATCTTTAACTTCCTGGAAGACAGAAACAGAGTGTTCGACGGAGGCCCCTATTTTTTCAACTCCGTTGGGCTATTTCTTAGAGAATGGGTTGCCCGTTTCAATCCAGACAAGGAAGATCTTAGCTATGCTCCAGTCTGGATTCACTTGTACTCGCTACCCTGGGAATACTGGGAGGAGGAATCACTGAAAACTATCGGTTCGGTATTAGGAGACTTTGTCAAAGTTGCAGAAGGAACAAAGGCTGTAAGATATACCACTTATGCCTCCTATGCTAGGATTTGCGTATACATGGATCTGAAGCAACCTTTGCCAGACACGGTGCAGCTCTTTCATGAAGATCAAGACTGGATTCAGGTCATTGATTATGAGCATGTCCCTTTCCGTTGCAGGAAATGTCATGCCTTAGGCCATCTCTTCAAAGATTGTCCCTTGAATAACAAGCCCACAGCCCAAAATAGCCAAGCACAACAATCTTAGGACGGATTTACCAAAGTAACAAACAGAAGGAGAGGAAACAAAAAATCCATAGTCCCCCCCAAGACTGTGCCAGAGGATCGGTCCAAGCCCTCCACAAGAAATAGCTTTGAGGCCTTAGCAAATATAGAGGTACAAGATGGGTCTACTTCGGCAAAAACATCAAACCCCTCTTTAAAGACAGTAGCACAGAAAATGACGCCGGAGAGCAAAAAGAACACGACGGCTTCGGAACCTTGGAATAACCCTGCAATGGAAATTGACAACACAATACCCAGCCCGAAAAAAGGGAAGGAGGCAGAAGAAAGTATTCAAGAACCACATTTCATGGATGAGGATAGCAAACTAATAGATATTGGGGAGCTTGACATCTTGGGTCTTGAACAAGCTTGCAAATCAGGTAAATTTGACAAAATTACTGATACACAAGTAGATAACCTAGTAGAAGTCTTGAATAAAGCTCAGAAAAAATACTCTCTAGGGGTCCAAACAGGAAGTCAATGGGATGGAAAATTCTTCTCAAAAGACAATAAAATGAGAGGTCGGAAAACGACTTTAGAAAGAACTATCAAGATTGGCGAGGTCTTGGTTGAGTCTGGCAGATATGCCAAACTAACCAAGTATTAAAATACCAACCCCAAACCTTCCAAATGAAGCTGCTATCTTGGAACATCAGAGGGCTCGATGGCCCAAGGAAAGGAAAACTTCTAAAAAATTTGATCATGGAGGAAAAACCAACAATCCTATTCTTACAGGAGACCAAATGTAACTCGACACCTTTGGAAAAAACTGCAGCCAAGGCATGACCAGGAGGGCAAGTCACGGTGGTAGATGCACAAGGAGCTTCAGGCGGATTGGCGATCCTATGGGACGCAGGTAAAATCCAATTACTAAACATTCATGCAAGCAAAAATTTCATTCAAGCTATATTCCATCTTTTGGGCACGAATATATATGGCCACATTACAAACGTTTATTTTCTGCAAGATCCCCAGCAGAAAGCGGAAATTCTAGATGCACTTTCACACCTCAATGTAGACAGGTCATATCTGTTCTGGGTGTCTGGAGGAGATTTTAATATGATAGAATCACTAGAGGAGAAGCAAGGAGGGCATTATAGAATTAACAGAGATGGCTCACTTCTGAAAGATTTCATCAACAATAACTGGTTGATTGATATACCCACTTCCAACGGCTTATACACCTGGACCAACAAGAGAGTCATTCCAATGTAAATAGCATCTCGCTTGGATCGGTTTCTAATATCCGGTAATGCAGTGAATATAGGGGGAGAGTTCATAGCCAACATTATTCCTTTCTTCGGATCAGATCACTGGCCCATTGCACTGCATTGGAATAGGCCTGGGACCAATATAAAAAGACCCTTTTGATATGAAGCTTTCTGGCTCTCTCATTTAGAGTTCAAATATTTCATACAGACCACATGGAAAAATTGTAATCCGACTGAGACCACAAAAATGGCAAGATTCCAAAAAAATTGAAAATGCTCAAGGAGGAGATAAAACGATGGAACAAAAATACTTTTGGCAACATCTTCAGGGAGAAGGAATGCCTTATTCAAGAAATAAAAAAGGTTCAGCAAAGAGTAATTTTGGAGGGACGGTCAGAAGAACTAGCACAAAACGAACAGGAAGCGGAACGCAAACTCCTAGAACGAGATCTGCAGGAGGAAGTTCTTTGGAGGTAGAAATACAGAATCGTTGGCTGAAGGAAGGGAAGAAGAATACAAAGTTCTTTCATAAAACCACAGTACAAAGGCGAATGAGTAATCAAATCTCTCAAATCAACAATGCATAGGGAGTCAAAATTGAAACTCATGAAGGAATAGAACAGGAATTTCTACAGTACTTTAGGACAATGAACCAAGAGCCCAACATCAACAGAGCAGAGGCGATTGACAGAATCTTATGCCATATTCCTCACTTAATAACAAAAGACCATAACACTCTTCTTCTCAAACCCATCAGTCTTCAGGAGGTAGAGACAACAATGAATTTATTAAAAGCGGGAAAAGCTCCTGGTCCAGATGGTTTTACTTCAAATTTCTTTCAGCATTTTTGGGAGCTGATCAAATGGGAAGTATGGCAAGTAGCAGAAGAATCACGTTCTATGAGATGGATGCATCCGGGACTAAATGCAACATTCATCACTTTAATTCTAAAATATGAGGACTCTAACTCTCCGGATAAGTACCGACCTATTGCCTTATGCAACATCATTTACAAGATCGTCTCCAAGGTAGTGGCTCTTCGGCTGAAACCCATGCTCCCATTCATCATCTCTCCAGAACAATCCGAATATGTAGAGGGACGACAAATAACGGACGGGATCATTCTCACCCATGAAATTATTCATTCCCTCAAGCAGACGAAAAAACCAGGTATGTTACTTAAAATTGACTTATGTAAAGCATTTGACAACATTTGTTGGGAATACATGCAAAAAATTCTGAAAGCTTTTGGTTTTGCCACTTCGTGGATTCGATGGATAAGTAGTCTCATTTCTTCCACATTTTTTTCTATCCTAATAAATGGGATTCCCTCTTCCACCTTTCGCCCATCTAAAGGAATCAGACAAGGGGATCCTCTGTCACCCTTTTTGTTTGTAATAATGGCAGAGGGATTAGGTCGTAGCATAAACTGAGCCATCCTTGCCGGAAACCTCAAAGGCATCACGATCCAGCAAGCCCCCACCATTTCTCACCAGCAATTTGTTGACGACAACATGTTATTTGGGCATTCCTCTGTTCAAGAAGCTCGTACTTTGAATTCTATACTTGGCAATTTTTCCAAAGCCTCTGGTGCCCTCATCAACAAAGTGAAATCCCAAATCTTTTTTTCAATACCTCTCTGATTACTCAAAGAGAAATAGCCCACATTCTAGGCTTCTCCATAGCATCCCTACCTTCCAAATACTTAGGAGCACCTTTAATTGCCTCTGCCCTTAAGCATTCTTCACGGACCAACCTGTTAGAAAAGCTGGAGGCAAAACTATTCCTATGGACGCACCGTGCCTTAAATATGGCCAGCAGGATTGTGCTTATCAAAGCGGTTCTTCAATCGATGCCACTATACTTATTCTCCATAATGGCAGCACCGAAATGGGTGCTGAAAGCGATCAAAAAGTTACAGCGCAACTTCCTTTGGGGAAGCTCAGGACCAAACAGAAAATGGGCTCTGGTGAAATGTGAGAAGGATTGTCTCCCAAAAATTGCAGGAGGCATTGGGCTCAGAGATCCAGAACACAGCAACACAATCATGGGAGCAAAAATCTGGTGGAAATGGCTATCATACCCGAACACTCCCTGGGCACGATTGTGGACAGCAAAATATGCCAGCAACTTGCCTTTGGAGGAAAGCATAAGAATGACGGAAACAAGCAAGGGATCTGCAATGTGGAATTCAGCCATCAAGCACAAAGATTTAATTCAGAACCATAGTTTTTGGGAGGTGAAGGAAGGTAGCATGGCAAGATTCTGGATGGACTCATGGCAGGAACTCCCAAGTATAAAAAACCTCATCCAAGGAATATCGGATCAAGAAATAAATCAATTGGATAAGGTTAGTAAATTCTGGAGACCCAACAATGACTCGGATCACAGAGAATGGAAATAAATAAGCCACATCTTACAAGACAGCCCGGAGGCAATCCAGATCTCCCTTTTCGAAGAACTGGAAAAAAGGAAAATTCTCAAGGAAGCAGGTAAAGACAAGATGCGATGGGGATATGAAGAGAAGGGCACCTTTACAACTAAGGAGGCTTACAAAATCATTCTAAAAGACTGACTCACCAAGGACAAATTGTGCGAAAAAATATGGAATCCTCCAATATGGCCAAAAATTTCGACATTTCTCTGGCTCCTGTCACACAACCGGATCCTCACTTGGGATAATCTCAGAAAAAGAAAATTTGCAGGCCCTTCAATCTGCCTTAATTGTAAAATGGATGAGGAATCAGCTGCACACCTCATGCAACTCTGTCCTTTTGGAAGGCGACTCCGGCAGAAAGTAACTTTTCGATGTCGCAAAGAAGGGAGAGTGCTGGGGGACATAAATAATACGCTTCGCAATTGGCCCCAAAAGCCCTATCAAAGTGAGATTCTCAACATTTTATGGCAAATTGCTCCTGGCATTCTGATGTGGAATATATGGAAAGAGCGGAACAGGCAGATAATTAAGGATCAAGCACTGCAGATGGAGCAAGTTTGGAAAATCATTCATAGCAATATACAAGAAACCCTGTCTACAAAATGCTGGACCCAAGAGGATTTCCCTTCCTCGCCATAGGAACAGGCCATATGGAATAACTGGCAAATCAATATTCAAAGCCCTAATTCTACTAAAGGTAACTCTGCCATACATCAAGTCTCCCCATCCAGTTGGTCTCCTCTGCCCTTAAACACATTTTTGCTCAACTTTGATGGAGCATCGAAAAGGAACCCGGGGAACACGGGTTATGGAGGCGCAATAAGAAATAATCAGGGCAACCCTCTCACGATTTTCTTTGGCTCAATTGGTTGGAACACTAATAATGCAGCAGAACTGGAAGGTTTATGGAGAGGACTTATAATTACGCAAGCTCAAAGGTACACTCCTCTTATAGTGGAAGGGGATTCACAAATTATCATAAATATGGTCTCAAAGATCCAACAGGGCAAGGATGTATAGAAGGTGAGTAGCAGCTGGAGATTGGCCACTAGGCTCAAGCTACTCCAAAAATGGCTCAAAAGCAATAAAGCCATATCCTTCAAACACATCAGGAGAGAAGGGAACAAATTGGCGGATTTCTTAGCCAATCTAGGAGTAGACAGGGGAAAAGAATTCTTCAAAGGATCGTTGCAGGGAACAGCTTCGGAGACAGAAATATCCACATTCCAGGATATCCTAACCAGTGATATGCAGACAAGGGAAGAAGCTCACCCGGATGCGGGTGTCTGAACGACACTGAAGAGGTGTTAATTGCTCGCCATGCGGAGAGGACAGCAGGCAACTGAACAGGTTGGAGGTAACAGGTTATATGTCGTCAAACATGAAGGGAATTCATTGCCATTTATTTCATCATACGTCCCAAGGCACGAGCTGTGGTGATAACAGGATGGAGAAGTGCACCACCAGAACATTCTCCCTGGTTCAGATCTGGTTGCAGGCTGAGAATGTAAGGTCTGGTCTTAGGTGGAAGGAGGAAGGTGGTTATGGTAAGCACACGCCTTTTGTTGTAGCTTAGCTTAAACCCGTGCATGTTCCTCTGTATGTTCCTGTTTCGACACCTCTGAATGTAGCAGCAGAATTTGAAAGAGAGACTCGCTCAGGGGAGAAGAGGCTCTATGGTATTAACGAGCTCCTGGTTGACGAAACCAGCAATTTCAAAATTTTGGATGTTTGGGACTCCCTCCAGGCGATAACAAATCTCCAGGTTGATTCAGGGCAACCACTGTCTTCAAGCTTTCGCGCCGCTGTCAAGAGAATTCACATGGCTCCTCATTTAAGGGCCACTCCTCAGTGTGGGCGTCACCATGGGCAACGAGGAGGTGTTGGAGGGAGAGGTAGTCATAGCCCTCGCCGTGTCTCACCTCTCGCCTGTGCGTCGCCACCTTCGAACAGATCCGATGATTCGGGGCAATCCATCAACAATACAGTCCAATCTGCCAGGTTTCATTATCGCCGTTGAACAAACAAACCTTTCATTTCTGCTCTTGTAATGGTCATCTTCTCTGAAGAAGATGAGGAAGAGGCCAGTATGAAGGATCCCTCTAAGGAACAGTCACCTTCTCCTTCGAACAACTCCTCGCCGAGCAGGTGGATGGAGGACAACTCCTATGCCCCTTCCTCGCAGAGAAAAATTGAGGAAGAGAGCACTTTCGCTCACACAGAGGAGCAAGCTGAGGTGCTTCAGGAAATTGGGAGCATGCAGGAAAAGAAAAGTTTTGATTTGGCTCAAGATCAGGCAAAGACTTCTCAGGAGAAGGTAGACACAAGGCAAACCTCTCCCCAAAATCAAAGCATGCACAAGAATCTGGATAAATCCTATGCCACCCTGCTGTATCACAAATTGCCATCGGGAATGAAGCCAGAAGATGTCCAGGACGGCGTGGAGATAACCTGGGAGCCCCTGGACGAGGAAATTGGGCAAGGTTCCGAAAATATCAAGTAATATGCTCTGTTTCACATGGTTAGTTTCCTGCTCTATTTTGGTTGCTTGTCATCTTGCATGATTTCGTTGTTTCAGCTATACCTGTTCGGTTTTCTTGGCTCGGCGTTTGGTAGCTGGAGTACACTCCAGAAAACAATGACACGTCTACAAATTTTGCTCTATCTTTTTGCTTATGCTCAGTTTCCAGGCAGATCTTATGATATGTAACATTTTGCTCACAATAACTCCACTTTGTGCTTCAACTTGTATAAGGTTCCTCATCATCAGTGGAACAGTTAATTTTGTTATAATCTTGAAAGAGAGTTACCCAGTCATCAATGGCACTCTCAGAGGTTCAAACCTCTTGTATATATTTGTACATCTTTTTTAATATAAATTAGCTTAGTCTTTGCCCAGAAAAAAAAATAAAAGCATGCAAAATTCATTTTTAGTGGGTTGCATGTAATATACACTAGCAGGTTATAATTATCATATTGGGAAAGCATTGATCTATAGAAAGGCTTTCAAAAGTTGCATTCAATTGGTAATTTTCGTTTGTCAAGAATCGAAGAAAGACTGGAAAAATATCTTACATATTATTCAAAAGTATGTTATAAAAGGGAGGTTGGACCATCAACAATTACTCTAATATCATGGATGAAATAATTATTTCCAAAGCATGGAGAGTGTAGGCCAAATAAAGATATAATACATATTCTAGATAATTTCTCGAGGTGAGAAATATAGAACTTATATAGAGAATATGCATAAGCTGCTAAAAGAGATGGTAATTTTATTATATATTCATATTTTACAAGGATAGTGGAAGAACGGATTCAACAATGTGCGTGCTACTTAGAAGACAAGGATGGCGGTTTGCAATACATTTGCTTCTCTTAAATAAAAAAGGGATAAATGTGAAGGGGAAGAAAGAGGTATGCATTCATAACATTATTTTTAAAAATTGGATAGTTATCAACTATGAAAATATATTTATTAATAGATATCTTTTATTTTATGTGCAGATTCCATTGCCAAAGTACTTCAAGGGCATCACGATCGGCAAACAAGTGAAAGTAAAAAATTTTATAAGCATCTAAAAAAGTGTTATGATAATCAAATTAAATATTTGGGTTTGATAATTGATGGTATGGAGCAAAATAAAACACTTCTAGCACATTTTGTCTACAAACCAAAGCATTTATAGGAAGAAAATTTTATTCAGTTTCACTTGGTTGGTTGTATGGTATTTAATAGGAAGATGTTGCCAAGGGTTTACTTTGCAACTCCAAATATTCATAATGATGCAAATCTTACCATAACTATAATCCATGATGTGCTTTCACATTGATTTGGTATTCTTCCTGAAGTTTTGTATCTACAATTGGACAACACAAGCTGTGAAAACAAAAAAGTTCTTTTTGGATATCTAAACATGCTTGTTTAATTGGGAATTTTTAAAAAGGTAGAGTTTGGTTTCCTTCTTGTTTGGAACACTCATCACCATATTGATCAGATGTTTAGTCGTTTTTTAGTATAATTGAGGAGGAAATATGTTGGGATCCTACCATCATGAATTGAATGTATTAAGAAATCATATATTATAGAGTATGTTTTTCATGTGATGGAAGAAACTATTGATATGTGAAGGTTTATTCTGGGATCGAATGGTGACAAGAAATGCATTGAACAACTTAATGACATTATATTCCAACATCAAATTTGTATTAAAAATTTAGATGGCAAAACACTTATATGAGGCAAGAAGTATTCAACTGTTGCAGAATCAGGGTCGTCATCAGGTTTAACATTTTTGAAGTTTATTCCAGATCATCCAATATTTTCATCAAAGATAATATTATTATAATCATTTTCTAAACTCCATAATGCACGAAGGCATAAGAGAGAGCTAAATTATTATTAATGCCTAGAATAAATAAAAACATGTATTAGAGATACATATGAGTACATTGATGTTGTTGATTCAATTTGGTGAGAGTCTTTTTCCAATGATCAAAGTGATATCATTTCGAGATGAGGAAATGAATATACACTTTTGAATACAACATTTATTTGGCCTCAAACTGTGCCAAATGAACAAGAGGAAAGACACATTGTTAAAAAACAACAAGATCAAGGCATTATTAATTCTCAACAGGAAGAGGAAAGAGAAATATATATTGGTTCTAGAAGATCACATGCACAACGTGAAGCCATAGAAGACCTTTACAAGGGTTTTGTGCAGGATGTTAAGGATGGTTGCATGATAGCAATATTAACAGATGGATATCCACTTGGCTATCCATTTTGGGTTCTGAAGGTTACAAAAGCCATTAAATAAAATGAGTATATTACCGTTGTTGAGGTACATTGGTATGCCACAAATACCCACTCATCTAATGGTGTGTACAAGCTAGAGATTGTAGTTGATAAAAAAATCATAGAAAGAGAAAAATAAAGGGTACAAATATAAATCATTGTCGTGCAGACCTCCTAAAATTGAAGGATGTTGACATACTTGTATATGAATTCAATTTAAAAAAGAGATGAACTCTTCGCTTCAAGACCATAGATATTTTGAAGAAGTTGTTGTGAGAAGGAACATTGTTGAGATGGAAGTCTATTGAACCTAGTCGTAGATCTAGAAGACTTTTGAAACTTGAAATGTTGGGCATGCATGTTGACTCAGATGGGGCTCTAGTGTATGAAAGAGAAGAATATGTGTCATCTTTATTTGCATCTAGTCATTCATTTGAAGGTGTAAACTTTGATGGTGTGCCAGATCCTATGGATGACTTTGAATAAATGTCTAAAATTTTTTATGTAAATGATCTTTGCATATAACTTGAAATAAATATTTTGACTTCCATATGATCTTACATGAAGTTATGAGGCATTTCTATGTTTGTTGGATTATGTGTTTTAATTATGATTAATTCATCTCTTTAGAGATGTTTGCATGGTAACTGGAAATAAATATTTTGACTTCTATATGATCTAACATAAAGTTATGAGTAATTTCTATGTTTGTTGGATTATATGTTCTACTTATGAAGAATACACATCTTTATAGATGTTTGCATGGTAACTTGAAATAAATATTTTGACTTCCATATGATCTTACATGAAGTTATGAGTCATTTCTATGTTTGTTGGATTTAATGTTTTAATTAAAGGGATTTCATATCTTTAGAGATGTTTGCATGGTAACTTGTAAAAAATATTTTGACTTCCATATGATATTACATGAAGTTATTGGTCATTTCTATGTTTCTTGGATTATATGTTTTAATTATGAAGAATTCATCTCCTTAGAATGTCTACAATGCAATCAGGAGGGCCTCGCTGGGGGAGAAATATCATACCATGTGGGTTCATATTTGTGGAAATATATTGAAGAAAATATGACATAATATATTGGGGATATATAGGGGGTAAAGTGTTTCCATATTGGAAATATAAAAAATCGAGCTTAAAGTTAATGAGAAAATATAAAGGGGTATAAAAAATGTTAATGAAAAAATAGATACCTACAATATCTAGTGAGTCCCCGGTGAATGCAATAATGAGTAACAAGAATAAAATCTATGTGATATTCAATTTACAAATTTTGATACTTTGATTAAAAGTAAATAAATATTAGAAATTAACGTTGAATTTTTAAATTATATAGTGATATTTCCATGATATTATTTATTGTTATCATTTGGTACAAGATAGTTTTAAAATTGTTGAAATTCTAATGCCTCATTAAAAGGGACACTTTGTTTTCATGATTGATTTTTAGGTTTTTGTTGCAATAGGATAAGTTGTCTTAGGCTAAAATTTGAAAATAACTATAGTTTTAGCCTTTCAAGTAAAAAAATCTCTTGGAATAATGATTTTTTCATATACTTGTTCATTTTTAGAAAAAAATTATTCATATAATTTGTCCATAATTCCATGGTTGAAATATGTTAAAAACTTTAGGGTTTTAATTACATGGTTGAAAATTTGTCAAAATCTTAAGGTTTTTCCGAATTATGATATTTTATCTTTAATGTTATTGTTGAAAACAATTACAATTTCAGGGTTGTTTAGAGTCAAGATATTTTATCTTTAACAACATGGATGAAAATTGTTGGAATTATCAAGATTTGAGACATGATATTTAATATTAAACATCATGTCTGAGAATTGCTGGAATTTTACAGTGTCTCAAAGCCTTGATATTTTATCTTTTATTCCATTCCTAAAAATTGTCAAAATTGTAACCCGATTTTTTTTATTGTTTCAACATCAAACATTTTTTTTGAGGGTGTCTTTTCATCCATTTTGCAAAAAAAAAAAAAAAAATCGCTTTCATTTAAAAAAAAATGCTGAAACTTTACTGTAAAAAAAACCATCGTTCTGGCATACACAATTTTTGTTTTTGGGTTGTTTTTTCATGTTTTTTTGGGGGTTTTATGCTAGAGTACCTGTTTTGAGGCTATAGTTCTCATTTTATCGGAAACTATGTTCTTCTTATTATATATTTTTACATGATCTTTTAATCAGAGTCATTACAGAACCCTCCCCACTATAGGAAGACTGTAGTCGGTGTTCAATGGCACTTATAACCATCAACGTTGCTAAAAATAAAGCATACTACCCATGGAGCTTTATAACACAACTCGTTGGAGTATTTACATTGACCACTACTAAAACATGACAAACATATCATTTACTGGAGCTTTATAACACATCTCATTACGATATTTACAATAACAACCACATACATACTCAAGCACATTTGCTTCAACTAGGAAATAAAAGTATACGATATGCATATCAATCAACAAGGAAATCCAAAGGCTTACACCTCCACCCTAAAAAGAAGTAATAAGATTCACGTCCTCCTTAGGAAGTCCAAAATCCACTGCCAAGAATTCACCTCCTCCCTATTTTAACTATTATTTTATTATTTTCCCTAAGAGACTGATTTAGACCTGAAAAGTCCCCTAATACCATTACCAAAGCTTACATAGGGATAGATTAAGAAATAAGAAGACACATCATGGTCAAAGTAAAAAATATTTACAATAACTTAATTTCTTAAAGGCTTCTAATATCAATTAAAACATGTAGGTTGCACGTTGTTTTTCTCATCTAGAGCGAGTTAAGGCATTATTTCTATTTCCAAATGTAGTGCATTTCAGAAAATGAAAGATAAAAATATCCAGCAGCTAAGAAACCAAAAGCCTAGTTTTGGATGTGATGAGATGAAAAAACAATAACTCTTCACACCATAATGTTTTATTAACAACTCTTTCGGCAAAGTGGAAAGAGATTATCAATTGATTTATTTACTTTGATATTAATACGGGGATTTGATTCTTGCGGCAAAGTGGAAAGATATTATCAACTAATTTATTTACTTTGATATTAATATGGGGATTTAATTCTCTCTGTGGTCAACCCGATTATTTTATTTGAATTTTATTGGGTAAAAATAACATACCAAGATGTAGTTCATGGATTTGTGGAGTAAATTTTAATGTTGTTTGCTTGGTATATGCATCCAAGTCTTTTATATATCATAACAAGTTGCTTTTTCCATTCCATGCTAATGACTTGGATATGTAGCGTTAAACCATTGCTTAGTCTAATGATGCAATGTTTTGATTT